>FAPP01008020.1:0-14846 GCA_001485965.1 Heliconius ismenius | reverse complement strand
ATATAATAAATATATAAAAAAATTATTATTATTACAACTTAAAAAAAAAAAGCCGTTGAGCCGCAATGGCACAGTATATGAACTCAAGAGAATGAAGTATTTTCATTTCCCCAGTCTGGCAGTAAAAGAAAACGCCGGGTTAAGTTCAACTCGGCCGCTTAACATGCAATGTCTCTAAAATTGAGTGGGGCCTAGGGAACAGAGTGTCCTAACACTAAGTAGTGCCCTCTGCTTTCCCTGTTATATGCGGGATACAACACGCTAATTTATTCATTTCATAAAAATAAACTCCAATTTAAAATAAAAAAACCTCACCAGTCTGCTCAGTATCAAAATGTTCCAGCATTTTACTTTCATTAGCGATGACCATGTTTCTAAAGGCATAGGCCTCTTGTAATTTATTTATACATCCGTCACAAATTTGTGTGCTCGATTGTACTGAACCTTTGCTGACTGGGGAAATCTGAGAATAAAGATACTTCTTAACACTTGAAAAAAAAAAAAATATATTTAAATGTAAAAGGGCCCTTTTATTTACAGAAAAAAATATTTAAATGTTCACGAAGCCATTATGTCTCAGCCGCACAGGTTTTGACTGTATACGCGACGGTAGTTGGTTTGATTTCGAAGCCTGCCATTCAACACATAATGTCTCATAATTGTTATAGGAATGAACTGCTTCACACCCCGGTTCCCCCTGCCTTCTTTGCTATACACAATGGGAAGCTGAATGTGGGTAGTCAAGGCAGCTGATGGTCTACATAATATAATGTCTTTAAATAGGTATAAATAGTAGGTTTTTATTAATTAAATAAGGATACCAATTGAAAAGAGTTACGGAAATATATTTGGAAGTATAATTTAAAATAAATAACAAAGAAAAGAACTATAGAACCCTTTTTTCACCTGAATATTAAATGTTTCATTTAGAATATTTTCGTAGGTTTCTTTTCCTTCGGCAGCATCCGCTGATATATCGGTGTAGAAACCAAACGAGTGACAACATCGGCAAAGGTTAGGCGAGATAAATATCGATGTAGTAGTTGTGGTAGGCATTTCTAGTAAATTATATTACTTAGTTAGTAAACGCTATAGTAGAGCAGCGACACAGATTTGTATAATAGTTTGTGGGTTCGATTCTTTTTGGGAGGGAATTAATAATATTCATTTCCTCGCTCTGGTGAAAAGACAAGTGAGGAACAGAGTGATTAAAGTGTAAGCACTAGTTCTCTCTCACAATAAAAATGTGTTGCCGTTATATTATAACTTATATATAAATTATTTTCCTGAGAAAATAGACATGATGACATCTAGTAAAAATCACTTAAAATATGTATTTAATGAATGAAACCTTAACGTAATAGAATACGAGACAGGCATTAATGTTACAAGTGTAGGATTTGTGATTATCAGCGCCAACAATATTGACACGTGGCGATCTCCGAGCCGTGATCCCATCCTGTACGTACGTTGATTGTTATTGGATGTAATCCAGGCTTTCCAGGTTTAAGTCTACAATAAAATATATGACTCCCAAAATAATATCCAAGGGATAGACATATTAGAGATTTCTAGGGGGATGGGGGCGGAGCTTTGAACTAATGCGTTTGTTCTTATAATTTTTAGGGAAAAAATTTTGTTACTTAAATTTCTGGGGTGGGCAGACTATTCTGGGGTCAGTACGGGATACCCGACCACCCTTGTCTCTACGCCCATGGGCATATCAAAGAGACAAAAGAAAATTATTATTAAAATACTAAGAAACATTCTGTGATGCATTTAATAAAATAATAATTGAAAAATATATAGCCACTTATTTGAGGCCAGTTGTGGCTCAAGGGCACTAGTGTTTGACTGTAAACGACGAAAGACTGAAAGCGACTGGTTGGGTGTTTAATCCCCACTCGAGGAAAAGCAATATTTATGTAAATTTATATTTGTATTTCTTCACTTAACACGCAATCACTCCTGAATTAGCCGGAAAGTGTGCAACGGTTTCCTCTGCCAACTTTGCTGTGCGCAGAATACAGCGTAGATTTTTTTTTTTTTAATATTTTAACTTGGAGACCATCATGAAAATTCTTTGGTATGAATTGCGATATGGCAGGGTGACAGCACCAAGATTTTAATTCAGTTGCAGTACAACCAGTGATGGCTCAATGATTGCACTATTAATGGGTGGGAAAACTCCAGACATTGGGGGCCCTGAAACGTGGCAGCCTAATGATGTATGATGCAAGGAAAACTGTAAGTACCTTACTAGAAAAAGAAATTGAAGTGTAGTTAATGCCATCTAAAAATTGTCCAATTAATGCACTAATTAGTTATCACTTCTTAAATATCAGTCCCTTTATGGAAAAATAATGGATATCTTATTATATATCAAAGAATTATTAACTTTTAGGGTATATAAGTAAATCACCATATGATGGACAGTCACACATACTTGGTTGTAAATATTTTATAAAATCACATGATTCAATCAAACACGCATCCGTTATTCTTCCTCCACAACCCAATGACACATAATTCACTAAGCAATTTGGTATACAGAACATAGCACTTCACAGTGTTTGCTTTTTGCACTACAACCATGAGAAATTCATTAAATGGCAAATAGTCCTTATAATGGCTATTAATTCTTCAGAGGCTTTTGTAAAATTTTAAAACAATTTCTAAGCAATCTATGATGCTACTTACATTTTGACATCTATATCTAAAAGCCAAATTTCTTAATTTTACAAGGTGGTCTTTTTAAATTACTTTTTTTCAGCTTCATGCTGTATTCCACTCACAGCAGGTTAGGCAGAGAGAACTTGGAAATCTAGCATAAAGAAACTTCCATTTCCCATTTTCTACCAAATTCTTGTGGTACTGTGAGTTCATTGGTGGAACTCATGTTGCACTCTGGCTCATAAGCTACTTATATTTCTTATGTTAATTATTAGATATTAATAAACTGAATCCATCTATAATACAGATGATTGATATACAAAATAAGTTTTAATAGAATAGATTCCAATACCTGAATTACCAAGTGAAGTCTCTCCAAGCTCCAACTGTTTTTCATTTTTATTTCTTCCTTCTATTTCTTTCTCACACTCTCCAATTAGTATTTTTCTTTGTTTTTTGTAAATATATTTTTGGTCTGTTATATCGGATGCATGTTTTCTTTTATCATGTTGACAATGAAATTTTGTAGGGGCACACCCCGGTTTCATACGGATTTGCGAGACCGATCCCATCAAATGATACTGCATGTAATTTTCCATATCATTAGGCAACTGAAATTGATATAAAATGTGATACAATATTATGATACATAACAAGATTGACTAGGTAAAAGATACAAAACTTAAAATTTAAGAAGTTTTGTTTATTATTTATAATACGGAATAGTGCCAGCACATAGCATATGTTAACTGTATGTAATCATAAACAATAAAATAAAAAAACTGTCTGTAAAATTTAAAATATCAATTTAATATGTTACATTACATTATATATTACACTGTATTGCATTTATGCTTTGTAATATTGAGATTCTTAATTATTTATATTTATATATTCAAATGCCTAGTGAGTAAACACATAATGCTATAAAAATTATATACTTATGATACATAATAAATGTTAACAAGTTTTTGTCGGCTTTTTTCTAAAACCATCCAAACCAAACGGGGACGGCGTTGGAGTTCACAAAGTATGGATTAGTTACAATATTGCAGAATTGAATGCATAAAAGAACATTATACTTGAAAGATAACAATGTTACGAAGTTTATAATGTTACGGTGACATATATATTAGTATTGTTTAGTTTCTACAAATTTAACTATAGGTATACTTACATCGAAGTGATCTTCACAAAAATAAAGCTGAGTATTGGGTAATATTCTCGTTAAATCTCGTCTTGCAAGTTTAAGCCACTTATCTCGTGTTGTTTTTTTGTGCGGAACAAAAATAAATAACTTATTGGGAGTTTTTATTGATGTATTTGTACACTGAGGGACTGAACAACACTTGTACACTTTTGAATTCATACTCAATAACACCAATTATCACATTTATGTACGAGTGTCAAACTTTAACATCTAGTGTTTACTGATACTTGACGTCAGAAGAGACGTCATGGCACTATGACGCGTTTTGTGCCATTTTTTTTTTATAAATAAATTTACACGTATTTTTTAATATTAAATAATTTAACTACTACACTAATCGTATTTTCTGTTGAAACAATTAACGTTGTAATTATAATTTTCTAAATCTGTCATCCTGCCTAATAAAATTAAGGCAATATCATAATTAGATTTTTTAAAAATTTATCTACATGTACAATATATTTTGTAAATACTGAATTATTTGATTATTGAAGAGAAAAATATAATTGAGAAAGATGTTACAAAACCACAATTTTAATAGAAATCATTTAAGTAGACCACACACACACTTAAAAAAAACCTTTTTGTACCGATGATTGTTGGACGACGACAAATCAAACACAAAATCCAGCTTTTACAATTACTTTATTTACACTTGTTCTACACAATTCAATTCTATATACACTCGTAATTACAATATTTAAATACTAATTCTAATAACAAGTTGTCTTGACCCCGGGTGCCTTTTTTTCCAGTGTTGAGGTTAATGCTGTTAGCCCTATTGCCATTTACAGCGAAGTCGGTTGGGGAGGTGGAGGAAGAGGGTACTCTGTCCCTGAAGAAATGCAGGCACTGTGTGGCTGCCTGTGAGAGAGTCGACGACTGTAAGGGCGGCCCCTGCGGGTTCGAAAGCCAGTCGCGACATGAAGCCACGACTGGGGCATAAATTAGACTAGTCTAAGTGAGCAAACGGTCCCTAACCGCTGGGCCCGACCTCGCCGGGACGCGGCCGAGCCGTTGAATAAGCTGGACTTCGTCGTCGATTCCGTCGACGACGGTGTGTGTCGTGTGTGAGTAGTGTGTTTCCTACCTACGAACGGGGCATTTGCTACTGTAATGCTTAATAATTGTAATGTAATTAGTTTTTAATTTTCTTTTAAACCTTTATTATCATTATTACAGTTGTCATTGTTATCAAGAAAAAAATTTGAACAGACAGCAGACAGTAGAAGACAGAATATGACTGTGAACTGTTTAAAATGACTTTAATTATTATTAATACTTTATTTGCACACCACAATAGAAACAAACATAGACACACATATTAAAAACAAAATGCACAAAAGGCGGTCTCGTGGCTAAGTACTAAGTAGCCATCTCTTCCGGACAACTTTAGAGCGAAAAGAAGTTGTCATAGTTATGAGCAGGTAAGTAGGTGGTGAATGTAATTAAAATATGTATAATATTAAAAAAACACAATACATGTACCTTCACATACAGTTTAATTTCAATAAATAAATTAAGTTTAATTAAATTGTATTATTGTACTACTTATGTAACATCCAGAAAAAATCCATAAATAACAATAATATCATAATAATATTTTTTTAAATGCATATTTTACTTTAATTTATAATATACAAGGCAACAATCAAAGAAAAAATAACATAAATTAAATTTAATTACTTTCATTTCAGTGAAGTAATAGGAGATTTAGTGGAGAATCTTTTTGCCTTTACTTAATTGAATAAGTTTCAATTAATTTAGTTTCTTTTATAAACACGATTCCGATTTTTCAACGATCAGAAGATAAATTATGATGTTGCATATGCTTTTTCAAAGTCATCTTATGCATCTATGACTTCCTGCAAATGGGACAGACAAAGCTATTTTCCCTGGTAAGCGTTTTGATTCAATACGAAAACACTTCTCAGCATGTTTCTTCGTTGTATGCTCAGTTAGAGCTCTTCGCGTTTCGAAATTAGATTTACATAAAAAACATTGAAAATTTTTCACCACTCCATGTTTACTTTTCATATACATCATTGCTGTAATGTTCTTTAAAAGTTTCCCTACATCGACTGCACTTCTTCAGCTGTACTGTCGTTTTTCCCTTGTGAACTATTCCAATGTGATATTGTAACTGACCTCTTTTGGGAAAGACTAATTTGCAGTATGTACATTTTATGGTTTTATATTTCATGTTGTACTCTATGTCTCTATGACGTATCCACACGTCTCGCAGATAGCTTTACCCCACATGATTATTTACGTAATTTAAAACGAATTTAAATAATTGAACGAAATAAACTTTTCATTACAAATATGACAAACTAAACGGTCGTTTACTACCTCCATTTAATACTCTGTCATGTCATTACTTGCTGGTGAGAATTGTTTATCGTGAGCCACTTTCAAATGGTCACGGATTTTGGCCAGGTTCACAAAACCCTGGTCACATAGACGGCATTTTAACTTCGATATATCAACTTGTAAGGGCCGCTTTTCTTTTTGGAATATACCTGTCTAAAATAGTACCGTCATCTAACAAATTATGCGTAACAAATTATGTTCCAAAAGTTGAGAAATTTCTGATTAATATTCAAGACAGAAGAATCATTGAAAGGAAACGGTCTCACAGTAGTATAAAGTAAGAAAATGGCGGTGTTGTTCCTTTCTGGTATCGTCATTTGCCATATATTTGTAGATCTAGGACCTGTGAAAGAAATAACATCCTCAAAAAGAATCCATCCATCCATCCAATCCATATATGCTCAAAAACAAGACTAAACTTACTGTGATTCAAAGCTATGAGTTAGTAAACAAAGTGCAACACGCCAACTTACTGCAATCATCGATATGCATTCTCATATGTCTGTTTAAGCTTTTCTGTTGTCCGTAACATTTTTTACAAAGAGCACAGGTGAAATTCTTCTGACCAGCGTGGGCGAGCATATGTTTTTTTAAAGTGGACACACAACTAAAACTCTTTCTACAAATTCCGCAAAACGTCTTCTGCGTGTGATATTTGTTTGTATGAGTGGTGAGAGACCTTCTACTTGAAAATTTTAATTTACATATATCACATTGATAAGTAAATGTTATTTGATGAGCCTCCTTAAAATGTTTGAGCTTTCTGAAATGCTCTGTAAATCTTTCTGGGCAGTGCGGGCAACGCAACATCCTCATTTTGGTAACTCCATTGTGACACTTTTCAATGTGATATTTTAAATTGGATTTTGTAGTGTATACCTTACTACATTTGCTGCAAGGATATCCACCTGGGGAGTGTATTTCCTTGTGTTGAATTAATCTTTGGTAAGTCATAAATCCTGCACCACATATCTCACAGACAGCATTGCTAAAATGAACATTCATATGTCTATTTAAAAGTATGAATGTTTGAAACGTTTTGCTGCAAATATGACAGCAAAGTAGGCCATCTTGCAAACTTAAGTTGTATCCAACCACTCCATTGCCAGCAGGAGTAAACACTTTCTCATGTTCTTTCACCAAATGTTGTCTTATTTGATCAATATCTACGAAATGTTTGTTACAGATTTTACATTTGAGATCTGATATATCTATTTTGACTGTGCGCTTTCCTTTTGGTAAAAGATTTTGTAAAATTTTATCAGTATCTGGCATAATATGTTCACTGGTATGTTTTAAAAGTGAATGTATATCGGAATAATGTTCGCAGCAGAAGAAGCATTTAAAAAAGTAACGGCAATAAATAAATGGAGGCGCTGTTGTACTTTCAAGTAAAATTGCAGCATTTTTTCGTTCTGATAATGTCATCTCCCATACGCTTGTGAGCGCTCCTTTTCCTCCTGAAGATCCTGAGGGGACAAAATGCCGAAATTTAGTTGTATGCGCATAATCAGTCAGAGATTGCGTACATATATGTATGTAAACATTAGTTTGGTAGGTACGAAAACTTACAAAATCTTAATTTAATAGCATCTAAATTCAATATAAATATATATATTAGACATCAGAAAATATACATAAATAC
The DNA here is from genome assembly GCA_001485965.1 of Heliconius ismenius. Lineage (NCBI taxonomy): Eukaryota > Metazoa > Arthropoda > Insecta > Lepidoptera > Nymphalidae > Heliconius > Heliconius ismenius. Next base: position 6,945 of record FAPP01008020.1, on the reverse strand, counting down.
CCAAACTACACACTATACACTTGTGTGTATATTATACTTTTTTGCAACTTTAAAATTTTAGTAGCAATTCTATAAAATGAAAATGTTAACAGAATAAGAAAAAAATATATTGTTAAATAAAATTATTTAATACTCACTCAAAAGAAACTTTTGGTTACATTACCAAATTTTAATGAAGTAAGTATTTGTAGAAAAATGGTTGACTGATCAGTCGCTCCAGCACTTTCAATGACCACAAAATAATAAAAAACATAGGAAGTAGTACGCTTTATTTAAAAGCTCTTACACTAATTATAATTTAAATTTCCTTTTTTTCGCTTCTGTTCTCCACTTTCCGTCGAATTCTGGAGGTGTTGCGAGTGGCAGAACTCAACGTCGACCTTGCGTCGTTACCAGAGCGAGGAAACGAAAATATTCTATATTTCATTTTCTTGAGTGAGAATCGAACCCACAAAACCGCGTTTACACGTTTTAGCACGATTTGTGTACAAATAATACAAAAGTTTTAACTTGTATAAACTTCAACTCAGTATTTCACTGTTGAAATTTTTCACAATAGTCCTAAATTGCCACTGAGGATGCCACTGCTTCATGTGCTTATTATAATCAATTCTATTATGAAAACCGTTGCCACACTCGGAACACGTAAACTTCCACACAGGTCCATGCACTCGCATATGCTGTCTGAGTGTCCTTTCATGCATGTACGCTTTCTGACATACACCGCAAAAGAAATTCCTTTCACCAGTATGACCTCGCATGTGCATCTTCAGCAGAGACTTAGTTCCAAAACATTTAGCGCAAACCTTACATTGTATTTTTTGTGTGTGTTGCTTCGTTGTGTGTTCTGTTAGAGCTCTTCTTGTCGGAAAAATTGACTTACAAAGCTGACATTCAAACGTAAAGCTAATGCCGTGAGCTTCTTTTAGGTGAGTCATTTTCCTGTAGTGTTCGGCAAATCTTTCCAAACAATGAGGACATTTTAAAGGTTTTGAACGTTTCGAATTGGATCCTTCATGCCTTTTTAATATATGATACCGTAATTTCAATTTAGTTGGATAAACTTCTTGACATTTATCACACTTGTGCATACCAATTTGATGTACTATTCTGTGATTGATTAAACGCTGATGTGAAATAAAGCCAAGCCCACATGTTTCACACACTACGCTAAAATGTGCATTCATATGACGATTGAGGAGAAAAAAAGAATTAAAAGTGTTCCCACATTTGTGGCAAGACAAAACACCGTTAATCATACTTAAATCATATTCCATAAGACCATTTCCGGCGGAATTGAACTCCCTCTTGTGCGTTACAATAAGATGTTTTCTAATATCATCGAGATCTGAATATTTTTGATCGCAAATCTTACATCTCAAGTTTGAGATATCAACTTTTATAACACGTTTGCCTTTTCTTAAATATTGCTTCAGTAGACAAGATCGATCCGGCACAGAATGGAAGGCTGTATGCTGTAACACTGACTGTATTTCCGGAAATATGTCCGGGCAGTAAAAACATTTAAAATTCGCTTGTTGATAAAAAAATGGCTTGATGGTAGTGTACTCCAAGTAAGTAGCGGCATTTAGCCTTTCATAGATTGTCATTTGCCAGTTACTCGTTCTAGGCGTCTGTCGCGGAGTGCCCGGTATCACTGAAAACAAAAGCGCTCCTTTAAAATGGCTGAATTCGGCTCACTACAAATCTGTGCAATTTCTAAGAAAACGTTACTAACCTACTCATTGTTTTATTCGGCACTTTAAGTGTACAAAATAATTTTTGGCATAAAGCAATATATTACACTAATAATCTAATTTTTGTTATCTATTAAAAATAAATTTAGCACAATTTATTTAGACTATAGTACATGTGAATTATTCGTATGTGCTACAAGTAATATATGATTATCAAACTCTCGGCCACAAAGAGAACAAGCATGTCCAAGTTCATGACTTTTTGTGTGTTCTTTTAAATTCTTCCTCCTTGCATAGGCTTTCCCACAAATATCACATTTAAAGTTCCTTTCGCCAGTGTGTATTATCATGTGCCTGGACAGACAATATTTAGAAAAGAACCTGGAATTACATATGCCACATTCTTGATTTCTTTCTTGTAAGTGAACTGATCTTATATGTACTAGCAATTGGTACTTTAAATCGTACTCCCTGCCACAAGTCTCGCATTTAAATAACCCAGAGCTGTGATTATGCATGATACGTAAATGTTTTGTTCTTTGATAATTTGAGTTAAATCTTTCAGGGCACATTGGACAAGTTCTCGAAAACTTTTTAAGGTGAACTCCTCTCATGTGCATAATTTTTTTGGATGAATTAGTAAATATTTTTTGACATATTTCACATGGATAGATACCGACTTTATGAGTTTGTAAGTGCCTTTTGAGTAAATGAAGAGATATAAATCCGGCGCCACAGGTTTCGCAGCTGTAATTATTAAAATGCTTGCTCATATGTATTATTAGAAGCCGCAATTTAAGAAATATTGTATCGCATATTTGACATTGAAAGTTCACACCTCCCAATTTGAACGGGATGATATTATCTTGGAAATCTGGATCTATTGGCTTGCCATGATCTTTGAGATGAATTTTCAAACAATTGAGATTGGGACAAACTGTTTCACATATTTTACATTGCAAGTATGTCACATCGACCTTTAAATTTTTTTCTCGAACTCTATTATTCAGTTCTTTAATAAATTCTTTTGGACTATGACATTCGGTAGAATGCCTTTTTAAAAGAAATGCCTCTAAAAATACTTTTGCGCATACGAAGCATTTATATTTATTAAAGGCGTGAATGAAAGGATATACGTGTGAAAATTCAAATATTGTCAGTGCATTCTGTTTCCAGGTATGAACGTTGTTCCCATTGGCTTTATTCAGATTTTTACGCCTTTTTATATTTTTTTCTATACATTTTACCGTATGTTTTTTGTAAAAGTCCATTTTATCAATTGACAACGGTTCCTTTAATACGGACACAGTTGTAATTTCTTTACATAATTTTTGTGGTCTAAGTTCACTCAAATACTGCTTTCGTTGCGAATTATCTTCATATTCACATGTCAGATTTTCAATATTTATAGGATATTTCAGTACTTTAAGTTTTATTTTGTCACCATTTAAATCTTTCAATATAATTGTGAAATCGCCCTCTGTGATGACGCCTAAAAAAAAATAACCAAATAGTAACTTGTCTAAAAACAAGGAGGAACATACACAGTCTAAAAATATTAAAACTAAATAAGTGCGAATTATTTTAATTATTTAGTCCAAAATATATAATTTACAAATATTACAAATAAAATGAATTGATGAATTTTGCTTTCACATCCAAATTGATTATGAACTTAAACAGGTAATTTCATAAATTTATTAAACATACAATTGCTGTGATGTCTTATTTATATTAAATGTAATAAGAAAGATAAGTTATAACCGTACGAAGAATAAAGTATCAATTAAAGAAGCCTATTTACAAAACAAGCTCCTTTATTTGATACCTATATTAGTTCCACCAGTTTATTGAATGAATATATCGTATCGTATAACTCGTATTCATTGTCATTAGAAGCCAGTGGGCTTGCAAGATTTACAATACACTACTTGTAATATTAAGATATAATATAAATGGATTCCTCTCGAGTTAATTCTATACTACTTCATGTAAGCGTAAATGATCCTTTAAGTTTTTTCGCCGTAGGAATGCCATGCCGCATAAGTCACATTTGTGATTTTTTTCACCCGTATGGATCACCATATGTCGTTTAAGAGTTTCTTTGTTACAAAATCTTTGCAAGCAGATTTTGCACTGATGGTTCCTTTCTTGTAAGTGCACCGACCTCGTGTGACAGATCAAGTGGTATTTCAAATTGAAGCCACGACCGCAGGTTTCACATTTGTGAACTCTCGTGGATTGATTGTGAACATCTTGTAAATGAATAGTCCGCCTATAGTTTGAGTTAAATCGTTCAGGACATATCGGACAACGGCGTGGATATTGCTTGAGGTGAACACCACGTATATGTAAAGATCTTTTATGTGTGGTACTGAATACCTTATTGCACTTATCGCACGGAAAGTTGCCAGTTTCGTGTACTTCTAAATGCTTTTTCAGAAGACGTAATGTCATGAAACCTGACCCGCAAATTTCACAACTATAATTATTAAAATGAACACTCATGTGGATCACAAGTATGCGCACTTTTATAAACAATTGTTCACATATTACACATTTATAAGAGCCTTGTTCTTCTTCCAATTTAAACGGGATCATATTATCTTGCAAATTAGGATCAATAGGTTTTTTATGAATTTCTTTCAAATGATTTTTAAGGTCTTGCAAATTTTTTGGTTTGTTTGGACACAATTTACATATTAATTCACCAACGTCAACTTTAAGGACATTCTCTCTCCGATTGTTTATTAATCTCTTTAGTGGAGAAAAAGTGTGAGTTTCCTTCATATGTTGTCTCAAGAAAGCAGTTTCGAGAAATGGTTCAGCACAAACGAAGCATTTGAACTTATTGTTTCCGTATATAAATGGATAAACAGTAGAGAATTCAAATACAGTCAGTGCATTTTGTCGGTAATCTGCATGATTTTTGTTATTTTTTGGTACAGGATTGATCGGAGTAGTACTTGTTTTTCCTATTGACAAAGGTGATGGGCTACGGGATGGTGTATAGGACACTGCAGGTGGAGGTGATGGAACTTTAATATTGCTTTTGAGACGTAATTTCCGGAAAGCTGTTACTGTTCCCAAAGGTTTACATAGAGTTCGATCATATGCCACTTGAAAAAGTGGAATAATCCTTGCTGGCGCCTGTTTTTCCGTTGATACACAGACCGCGCCTAAAAACAGAAACAAACTCTGTATTCTCCCCATTATCTTCAACATGCAGTGAATTAGATGTATACTAATGTGCAGATTAGATTATATTCAACAATATATTCAGATTTTTGATCACTATGTTAATATACAAATATAAAACAAATTAACTATACGAGCTTTAAAAATTACAAATTTTTGTCATAATCCTACCTATGGAATGTTAATCCAATCTAAAAAAATATATATTTTAGGAGATAAGATTTTGAAACTCGTCAGTTTTAATCGAAGGATGATTAACTTTAACATGGTGTTTCAAGCTACATTTTTGTACGAAAGATCCCCCGCATATAGTGCAGACAAATCGCCTATCATTCTCGTGAATTCTAATATGTTCTCTTAGTGTATACTTCCTAGCGTAAGATTTCTTACAAATATTACACTGAAATTTTCTTTCTCCACTATGTCTTATCATATGTTCCTTTAATTCGGATTTCGAATAAAATTTCCATTCACATACATCACAAGCGTGCCTTTTCATTTTTAAATGCACCGTCCGTACATGGACACCTATCTTGCCACTGGATGTAAAAACTTTCGGACATAATGAACATTTAAATTCTTTTAATTTCATTCCATGTACAGCAGAAATGTGTTTGTTTCTTTGAAAGTAATTCCGAAATGTTTCAGGGCAGTACGGGCATCGGTGTCGTTTAACTTTCTTGTGAACAGTAGCATAGTGTTCATTTTTCGCATTCATTGATCTAAATATTTTATCACAGATTTCACAGGCAAAAGCACCAGTCTCATGTGAGAAAGCGTGCGTTCGTAGTCGATCTGGAGTTATAAAACCGGTGCCACACTGTTCGCAAATAAAATTTTGATAATGAACATTCATATGATGATTAAGAGTTTTAAACTCGTCAAATTGTTCATCACACAATGCGCAAGGAAAGTTAATTTTGGTTATTTTGAATGGAAGAACGCCATCTTCAGAGAAAATATCAATGTTTATGGTATGCTTGTCTACTAAATGTTGTTTTAACTCTTTAAAGCTATTTATATTTACAATGCAAAGCCTGCAACTTAAATCCGTTATATCGACTTTCACTAGTTCGTGTTTTTTCAGTCTAGACAACGCTGCTTTAGTTTGAACAGGGCGTTGAGTTTCATGTTCCAACCCAGTGTGGTGTCTTAGAATAGCGGGATCAATAAATTGTTGATCGCAGTAAAAGCACAAATATAAATTCTTCATCCATCTAAATGGACATATTCTTGTGTTTTCGAGTAACATACTGGCGTTCCGCTTCTTTGTTTTTATAGCATCGGCATCTTTTAGTTTTCTCTCATTCTCTATACGCATCTCGCTCTCTGTTTTCCGAATTTGATTCAAATTCTCTTCATTTTGACCTAAAAATGATAAAAACACGTGCATGAGCTCGATTCTAATATGTACCACATGCAAAAATAAAAAGAAATTGTAACATAGCATTGCGGTTTACCATAACCGATCAGCACGTGCTTTGTATCATTAGTTGTAAGTTGTTTAAGAGTAATAAGTACTAGTAGTAAATACAGTTGCAAAATCCAATCTCATTGTAACTTACTAACAAATATCGCGTAATCATATGTAATTGAGATGTATGGATATATTGAGCAATAATGTATAATCCTGAAAAACGTTTAAGAAAGTCCTCGTGATTTGTTAGCAGTTTTGAAGTATATAAAAAATAATTCCCCATTGGTAATTAAACCTACGGCTATTACTAAATTTATAAAACAATTACTTGACAACAATCATTTATTGTCTGTCATGTATAAGTTATTAGATAATTGTATAAGTATATTTCATTTAATTAAATAAGTTTTAAGCAATTAGTTGATCATATCCTATACTTTATAAAACAAAGTCGCTTTTCGTGTCTGTCTCGCTCGCCTGCCACGCGGGCGGCCCGGGTTCGATTCCCGGCCGATGCATTCTATTTAATTTTCCTCACAGGCAGCCACGTAGTGCTTGCTTTTCATCAGGGACAGAATACCCTCTTCAGCATTAACCACAAGCTCGAAAAAAAAACCCGCCCGCTATAGAGGC
>FAPP01008003.1:2223-12840 GCA_001485965.1 Heliconius ismenius | reverse complement strand
GAGGAGTGTGACAATATGGAAATACCGTGGGTCTTTTACAGAAAGCCACTGCAACCTAACGCAATTTTGACTGGTTAGATCAAACTTTTTTAGTCCAAAAATGAACCTCATAATATAAAGATAAATTTGCAAAAAAATATTTTTTCTTACCTCTATTGAATCTCCATTGAGTTCCATAGTGTGCCTTTCGCTCTCAATCAATTTACGTTTCTCCTCAAAATCATTTAACAAATTCTCTCTTAATTCTACTTTCTTCTCTTCAAACTCTTTTGCCGCTGCTTTTTTCTCAGCTATAAATTCCCTTTCAACTACTTCATACATGTGATCCCTGTTAAAAAAAACCAGAATGAGTTCAAAATGCATTACTTGTTGCCTTGTTATCAGAGAGAGGAAATGAAAATATTAGTGCCCTTACAACCAAAAGCAACCTTACACATAGGCTAAGAAATATTGAAAATATTATTTCTCAGGACAAAGGTATATAAAATCAATGTTTGTACTAAAAAAAAAATGTATAAACAATATAGCACTGAGTTCTCCACTGTCTACCAGAACTTTAAGACATTATGTGTGAATAGTGAAATTTGACACCTCACTCTGTCTCTACATTAGTCTCTACAGTATTTACTAATAATAATACATAACATGAAGCTAAAAACAAAAAACATCATGTGACCTACTTATATATTCTATTAAGACGTAACCGCTCATGAAGCTGATGCTCCAATCTTTTGACTCTTCTTACAAATTCTGGGTGAATATTATCTTCTAACTGCTGTAGCTGTTTTTTTAAGTTGGCCAACTTGTCTTGGTACATTCTAGAAACATAATAAAGAACATATATACCATAATGATAGTGTTTGAATGTGTTTAATTTGGTAATAAATTTAGTTTTATTTATCAAAAAATTATGATTAAAGAAACACACTTATAGATGTGGCTTAGCTCCTTTTGTTAATTGTAAGTAATTTAGAATTTTGCATAACACATTCTAATTGCCCAAAATAATTTAGACCGGTACAATAGTTTACATTAAAACCTATAGCCTTCCTTGATAAATGAAGTATGCAACTCATATAGAATTTTTAAATTAGGATCTGAGAGTAAGTTCTAAGATTAGAATATTCCAACTAAATGAATTCGTCTGTTTTATAATAATTATATAAATGTATAAATTTATGATTTACACAATTGTTTTAAAGATTTGAGTATAACTTTTTAAGTAAGAGTGGATTTGTAATAATAATTAATGAATATTTAATAAAATAAAAATAGTTTTAAAAAATATTAAAGGAAATATAAGTTTCTAGTCTAATATTAGTATTTCTAATTGCTTTATAGTAAAGTACTTACTGCTCTTTTATTTCCAGAGGTTCATCGTTATTGGGGATGTCAGTTTCACTGGCTTCTTCTGTGTCTAGAATTAAAAGGAAAATATATAAAATTAATCACTATCTTAGAATGAAATGTCATATATTTTGAGATAAGTGTCATCAGTAGCTAGACACCTGGTAAATGTTGGTATGCTTCTTAAATTAATTAAATCTGGTAAATGTTTCTGATCTGGTCAGGCAAAAAAATGACACGCAAAAAAATAATATTTACAATGAAGAGAAAGTTATGGAAATACAAATCAATTACGTCATTTTCAGAGCTTGACTCAAAAGGCGGGAAGGTAATAAAATAATTAGGGAACTGAATCACAAAGTTACAATGATTACGCAACCAATGTTTACAAGCATTAAGTGTGTATTTATAGAGAACAACATGATTAGACATTAAAGACAGGTGATACGACGCCAAAATAGGCTAGTAACGCTGGTTATAAACAAACATACCTTCGTCACTATCATCGGCAGGGGGTTGCTGCAATGAGTCCTCTGGGTCCCTATATTCATCTATATCGTCGTACCCATCATCTTCAAAGTCGTACTCGTCCCCCGGCCCCGAATATGGTGATCCTTGGTAAGACATAGTCGAGGCAACGCGTAACAGTTGCATACAGATTGACTACGTTACCCGTTTCAGAAATATACTCTGAACACGCAAGCGTGAGTCAAAATGTCTGTAATTATAACGCAACTGCTGTCTATATCACTCATAGAAAGAATTTTCTTTTATATCAAATACTTTCTTCCATGGAACAACGAATCTGGAGCAAATTGAAGTTGTTTTACGTCAAAATCGACAAGTCAAAAAGCATCATTAACCAACTAAAAATAATGTAATCTAACAAACAGAATAACATGATGGTTATTTGCGGGATTTACTCCGGGTGTGAAAGAGAACAGAGACGTAATGAAAAAAGTCTAGTTTACTTTATACATAGTATAATAATAGCATAGACAATAAACAAGTAGATGATAAACGTAATATAGTTAAAAATTATACACTATTCGATTAATTTGTAATCGACTGTTATATTTGTACCGATTAGAATTTACTTTATCATACAAAATGCACTTCGTAAAATTAATACATAAAATTATGTGGAATTTCAGTAGTTGAAGATAATAATAATTGTAAATCAAAATTTATTCCTATCTTATGATTTTCTCACGAAAATGAAAATTTTATGTAATCATATAAAAAATACAATATTAATCCATGTTCTTGTAAGTAAGGAAGTACTAAGTTACTTTTTTAATTTTAATTATTTCACAAATTGTTTAGTATATTTCAAAATCGATAAGAATCGAGTATATTCAAAATTGTAGTAGAATATTATATGCAAGCACTATCACGTAAAAAAACTTCACCGTTGTCTATTATTATGATTTGACGTCAAGAAAGTGGACGTCATCTTGTATGAAAATTCTTTATTTGATTAGATTTGCCAATTAAAATACATAAAGTAATTTTGATATAGCTTTGTAAATACATAGTGATAATTTTTTTACGTATTAGTTATGTGCGTATAATCAAACAAATTATTGAAAAGTGAAGTGACGGTGACGCTGTACGCTATTGTGTCGGTGATGTAATTTAAGTGATTGGGTGGCTTCCTAGTTGTAGATACTACAATGGAAGAATCCTCTTTTACTATTCCAGCTGACGACAATGGTGACACTGAGCTCGATCCTAGAATACAGGTCAGTGAGTGAAAAATTATGTATTGAGTAACAAATCGTTGCCTTCGTAACAGCAAAGATGAGTGTCAACTTTGTAGATTATTTCGCCAACGAGCATAATGGATACGATATTTTATATCAAAACATGAAATACGGACTGATAGCTAGCAAGGAGCTCTCAGAGTATCTCAGAGAGAGGTCAAACATTGAAGAATCTAATTCGAAACTGCTAGCTAAGTTGGCTAAACAAGCAAATAGTAACTGCGCCCAAGGTACATTTGCACCTTTTTGGGGCGTTCTAAAATGTTCAGCAGAGAAATTATCTAATTTACATCAGCATATGTTTCAAAAAGTCAGTGAGCTTGTTAAAGATGTAGCTCGCTACGCTGAAGAGCTCCATAAGAAACATAAAGCAGTTAAAGATTCTGAATCGAGTACACTTGAAGTAGTATTACTCATACAAAATACTAAACAAGCTTTACAGAAAGCTAAAGATGTGTACACTTCAAAATCAGCTGAACTAGAAAAACTTAGAAAAGAAAATGCTTCAGCAAAAGATATAGAGAAAGCTGAAGTTAAAATAAAAAAGTTACATGAAGATTACAGACAATTAGCTGAAAAATATAGTATGGTTAAACAAGATTTTGAAAAGAAAATGACACAAACTTGTAAGCATTTTCAGGATGTTGAGGAGGCACATTTAAAACAAATGAAACAGTTTGTAAATGCTTATGCTGATATAATCCAAAATAACCATGACCTCATGGGACAAGTTCATAGAGATTTCAAGCACCAGTGTCTAGAGTTAACAGTAGACAAGCTGTTAGAACAGTTTCTTGTTGAAAAGTACAATGCCTTAGAGAAAGCCAATTTAGTGGAACTACCTCCATCTTTACCAAAGCCGGGATCAGCAAATAATTCGATATCAGAAGTTGACCAGATTTCTTCAGTTTCTAACGGCTCTCACAAGCCAGCACAGCCTCCTAAAGCAGCCAAGAAAGAGCCATCATTTGCAACTAAAACTTCAAGAAGAACTACATCCCTTCTTAATTTGTTTACTCCAAATTTCCAAAGCAAAGATGAACCTAGTGTTAGCACTGAGGGGGCAGCACCATGCTCAGCGCCTTCAAGTCCGAGTGGGACCCCTGCTACTCCAGTAGTTCAAGATAAAGACGACAATATGAACCGCTCTACGCTCAGAGAATCAAAGTGGTTCAGAAGTAGAAGAACAAAAACTAAACTTAAAAAATCTAAAAAGAAAAAAGATGAAATATCTGAAAATTCTAATGCAGGTGATAAGTCTGACTTAGAAGAAAAGGAAGAGGAAGTTCCAGCAAAAGATGATTTGTTAAACTCTCCAGAAGTTGATGAAGAAGGATTTTGTATTAGACCAAAAGATGAAAAAGGAAGTGGATACTCTTCTTCTGACTCAGATTCAGAAGAGGAGAGGGAACAAAAAATACATGTGGAAATTAAGCCCATCAGCAATGGAAACGCCCCAATGTCGGCTAGCGTCGATGAACTCAGAGCAACAGTAGAAAACATTAGCCTATATAAAATCGGCACAAACCGACGCGGCTCTAACGCCAACACCAGTAAAGCTAGTAACGATTTTATAAATTTGAATTTCTTTCAAAGTCCCAGTGCCAGTAATCCAGCTTCACCTCACGGCAATGTTTCTAACCCATACGCTCCTCTACAAACCAATCAGTCACATTTACTAGAAAGTCCTACTCCAGTCTCTGCCAATGATGTTGGTGACTTATTTTCCGAAGTCGGAGAAATGTCTCAGTCCAATTTTCGAACATCTACGCCAACAATATCGACTATATCCCTCCCTCGTCCCCCTTCGAGGCGTTCTGAGGGCGATTTTCGAACAGCAGGTTCGTCGGGGTCACGTGGCCCTTCACCGCTTACTATAGGCATGGCAGACACAATACCCTTGGCTGTAGCGTTCCATGAAATAATACATTCCTACTTTCGTGGGACTGAAGAATCTAAATGTCAAGTTAAAATGTCTGGTGACATGATGCTTTCGTTCCCTACCGGCATAGTGGGCGTACTCGCAAACAATCCCAACCCAGCCAAACTCTGTTTTAGACTGAAAAACATACACAGATTAGATAATGTTTTGCCAAATAAGCAATTAATAAGTATAAACGCCATGATGTCGACACGCGATTCTACTGTCGTGGAATTTAATATGCAAGCACTGACATCCCTTTTAAAAAGACAGTCAGAGAAGAATCCCACCGCGCAATATTTCAACGTCGACATTCTTAAATACCAAGTGCGACCTAAAACAGGTGCCGCATCGTGTCCGTTGCAAATGGTAGCTTATTGGAAATGCGAGCGTGACCACACGGACCTTAAAGTGGATTACAAATATAATCTCCACGCTATGAGTCCGTCGTCACCGTTACTTAACGTGTCAGTGTGCGTGCCAATGAATGGCACCGTGAAAAACGTCATAGCAATGCCTAAAAACTCCTGGAACCCCGAAACCGAACAGGCATTGTGGCGGTTTACAGAATTGTCTCAACATTCTGAAGACCGAGGCGTAGGGTCTCTCCGAGCACGTTTCGAACTGAACAGCGGTCCGTCGTCCAAAACAACAATCTCAGCTCAATTCAACTGTGAAGGGGCGACCTTATCGGGCATCGAGTTCGAGCTGATAGGCAGCGGGTACCGTTTGTCACTCGTGAAGCGTCGCTTCGTGTCCGGGAAATATATTTGCGACAGCGATTTGCACTGATAGGTCCAATTATAACTGCATGTAGAGGTATACAGTATGCATGCGAGGCATTTTTTATAACTTTGAACGATCTGTATATCTTCAGTACCTTATAGGACTGTTTCCTGTCCACAGATGTAATATTTGGATCATATTATTTGTCAATTTTGATGTTTAATCTATTAGTTATAGTTTACTTATGACAGTTTTAACATTTTTTATAATCAAATTATGTATCTGTATCCACAGCTGCACTAACTTATTTCTTGAGTATAGACGTGCCATTATTCCTGACTAACTTTTAGTTGTAAATGTATATAAGTTTTTCAAAAAATCACACAAAATATTAAAAAAAAGAAATACTATATCAGTTCTAAACTGGCCCATCACACTGCAACCTGCTAAGATAACTCGGTTATGTATGTAAGCTAATATCCATTTTAACACCAAGAAAAAAGCTTTAATATATTTTTCCACCAATCGAATAATGTGATGTTATTACTAATTTGTACTATCTACCTCCCGAGGTCAATAATATAGATAACCTATTTGCTCTTTTATTATAACGTCACCTTGACATGTCACAGGTAAAATAAAATTAATTTGAGGCCTTGTATATCCGCGACTAAACATAAATAAAATACGAAAATATTAGCGTATCTAAATTCGTTTGTTTTCTTAATACACTGACCATTTAACAATCAATTATATATAGTGTTCAGGTTTTTCTGTTAACATTCATTGTTTTGCATTTAAATAATGTAGAGTTCACAGTCACCAAAACATTTATAGTCTACATTTTATAAGTTTTAGAATATATATATATTTTTTTTGTTTCGTCTATATCGATTCAACAACATGCAATTTAATCAATTAAATTGATTTTAATTGAATCTCGAAATTATTTTACTTATTAATTTTGATTATTTTGTATTATTATTATTATAAATTTTATTTTTATAATTGGCACTTACTACCACCGGAGGATTTATTTGTTTAATGTCGTTGTTAAGTGTTAGTCGATTTGTGTTTCGATGTTTATTGATATTGTAGTATGTAGTTGTAATCATAGTATTCATGTTTTTAATATTACTGAAATGTAATCTCATTTTGTTCATTATCTTATGATTTTTTTATTTATATACAAACACATCTCGGCCTAATGTCTGTAGAATGTAATGCGTGTTAAACCTTTGCCTACTTTACCAAAAGTGAAGTGTTCAATATTGTAAAGCCTAGCGTAATCCTACCATATACTTAGTACAAGTAAACCATTCCATTACTTTAACATATTACGTGTAATATTTATAAGTTATGTCCAATACAAACAAACATACATACATAAATGGTTCACGCGATGTTTCGGATTTGATACAAATTCAGAAGATTTTTCCCCAAAAACGATCCTTCGCTCGAACACGATTATCGAAAACGTAATATTTTTATATTGGCATGTATAATTCTTATGTATGTAAATTAATCTGGAATAAAATGTAAATCTAAGTAAATGTGTCAAATTTATTTACATATCCGGGATCAGTAAAAAACTAAAACCAAAAACGATTGGAACGCTGGTGTAAGTATTGCTTTTATATCGTGCGCTTTATAGTTCATATAGTAGGGACAGGAAACGATCCGAATAAGGTACAAGTAAGATAGTATGTGTTATCTTAAATGATAATAGTGATAAATGATTTTTTTAAGCAGTACAATGTCTCGAATGTTTCCCGTCTCTACATGTTGCTTGCTGCTGCCGTACGTTTGGGAGTGCCGTGTGAGGGTTCCGTGCGACTGTCTCAAGTATTTTACAACGTTTCAGGTGGAGCTGGAGAAACTGAATGCGGCCACTGATGAAATAAATAAACTCGAATTGGAACTTGATGTAAGTGGAATATATTTTTACACTTAATTATCGTGGAAAGTTATTGTGAAGCTATAGAGTAGCGTCTGACTGTAAACATGATTGTTGTCAGTTCGATTTCTACTCAGGGTTATGAATTATATTAATTTGTATGTTAATAATTTTCAGATATAGATAGATTTAAAATGATATTATTATTAGGAAATTAAACTAATGCAGATTAATAAATTAATAAATATACACTTCAAGCTGGCGAAGCCGCGAATGCGTCGTTAGTACATAAATAAAACTCTTCCATTGCTGATAGACTGACAGACAGCGCACAGGCGAATTTACTGAACTTATAAAGTTGAAATTTAACATGTATGTAGGTCGATTAGGGTGTGTAGGAAAGCAGTGAATGACGATTTTCCGTACTTCCTATGGAAATGGGAAAAACGAGATTTCCAAATATAAGTATTAAAAAAAAGTAAGTCCATGCATATAAATGTGCTGGCCACGTCTAATGTTTTATAAAGCATATAAGCAGGTCGGTCACTTTATTTATATATAAAATGTTTTATTGATAGTAGAAGTGGGCGTAAAGTCAAGTATTATGCAATTTTTATGTGATAACTACGTTGGTATCTTGTATATGTATAAATTTCGTATATTAAATACTTGTTATTTATATTTTAATATATAAAAATGTCATATTTATTATTGATTTTAACAGTGAGTAGACAATTATTTTATTTTTAAATAACACACGATGCAATCTCCACACTTATCACTATGAATTTAAAAATAGTTTCTAACAAATTAGTTTTGTTCATATTATAAAAAATGCTAATATTGTTTGACTTTTGACCTTAAATACAACATGATTAATAACAGACAGACAATTTTCTATGTGTGGCCTTGAATTATGTTTGATACACGAACTGACAGGGCTTCTTTATCGTTATTAATACAGTTAAGCTTATAGAAATAAATTGCTTAGTATAGAATAGTGAAGAAAGGTTAATTTGTAACTAATTTTAAAATATTTTTAAATGATAATAAATATTTATTATGGTTTCCTCTGCGTGAGGCTAAAAAACTAATTTATTTAAGATAATGAGAAGAATATATGTAAGTAAAGTCACTTACATAAAAGTTTTCTACTAAAATATCAATGTTCTAGTTTGACGCATACTGACACAAGACACCTTTATAATACCTACATGTTAGTTAGTTAACGGAACCCAACAGCCACTGCGCTTTGTCTATATCAGGTCAGACGAAACATGCACTTTTCTCTTGTGCAGGAAATAAACCTGCTACATTCGTCGTATTCACACACGGAAATATTGTATTTCACATACATACTACTATTCACAGACAGACAACCATACTATTCATGTCTAATGAAATATATGGGTTTTTTTTTATTTCTACTTATTTATTTTTTTCATGTATGTTTGCAATTTTTTTCGACATTTGACTTTTGAAATTTCGAGCATAGACTAGGTAAAGAAACAATTACTTACGTGACACTCGGTTTCATTATAATTTAATTAGTTAACTAAATAAAAAATATGAAACTATATTTCTAAAATATAGCATTTTTGTATTAAGTATAATTTTAAATGTAACTTTTGGGAAGCTTTAAAGTTATAGGTCAAACATGATGTAACCAACATTTGGCGAAACTCCAAATATGGACATATAATATGTGAAATGTGTATACTACCACTATATATAAACTGAAAGGTACATGTTACCAAATACGTCTCTAGAGGGTCACTTCATCGATTCGTTCAATACTACATTGTTGTTGACAACATTCTCTTAGCGGTTTAAAATTTATACTTTAGCTTATTATTATATTGACGTTGGAATGTTCGTTTCTGTTCATTGTACAAGAATAAGGCTAAGTGCGGCGTTGGGTTCCGTTTGCGTAATACGCAATATTTATGGGTGAATGGAAAGTGAACAATTGAGTAACTTGTCCATCAAGTTCTTTATATTTTTTTAAGGGACATCTATTTATATATTATAACTTTTTCGTGACTCACAAACAACACACAGACGTTCTGGATTCAGAAAATTTGAATTAGGCATGTATGTAGTTTGGGTAGTGTAAGAGATCACTACCGCCCGTATTTATCCTACGGGAACGGAAAAAAAGCGATTTTCCATTTTACGTCCACGGAAGAGTTGCGAGCAAAGAAAAAAATCATTGATAGTACATTATTATCTTAACATAGTTTATTGAATTAAAATCTGCTCATATGTTTTTCTCATGTTGATTCATAATTTACAGTAAAATCACTAATAAATTTACAAAATCAGGTGGTCTCTAGTAGAAACTAGATAGCGGCCATTGAGAAACAGGTTGTATAGTGGTCAGGCATGGGGAAGTGAATACTGACCAGCTATAGTTATGCTATAGTAATTTGTATATATTATAGATGCCTGAATATATATAATAAATAACGAAGATTATTTGCCGTACGTTAATTTATTCATTATATTTGATTCAATTATGAAAATCCCTAAAAGCGGAAGCGAAAAGTCGAGAGATCAGAGTGACTTATCAAATTAGGTTCCCTGCACATTAAATCATTGTACAGTTGTTAAAAAATATAATAATTTAATAGTTATTATATTTTTGAGATAAAAAAATACATAGGTACATAGAGAACCTTAATATTATTAGTATGAAAGGTATGAACAACATGATCGTTGGTAAATTGACTTGGCGGTGGGAAATATGTGTGTCAATCGAATTTCTATTACTCAATTACAGCTTCATATATGTCGGGCCCTGCTAGATTATTGGTTGAGTAGATTTTGCACCGTTGTAGCTTAGTGGAATGTGGTTTAATAGGGAGTTGATATCCCTATGTAAATTTGCTTGATTAATGTTTTTTTTGTAATTACAGTTAAAAGATAGTCAAAAGCTTCAATTTTGTTGCTCTAGTAAC
>FAPP01008001.1:4280-15545 GCA_001485965.1 Heliconius ismenius | reverse complement strand
ATTATTAACATTGGGCGTTAGTATATCATTAACCAGCTTTTTATCCTGTTTTGTAACCTTACTAGCTTTTTACCACTCGACCTCGTGGTCAAACTGAAATAGCTGAAAGTTATGTATGACACATGACACGTTCTAAGTGCCCAAAGTCTACAGGCTTTTCCATGTATCCTATTTTACCTGTGGTAGGTACACGATAAAGGATTATTTTTTTGTAATAAATTAAAATAATTTATAGTATGTAGGTAAAATTTCTCATAATAAATCCAAGTAAGCGTGTAGCTTTCTTCGTAATTTCGGAAATATGTTGATCAAATGTCAAATGTGTAGTCAAAAACTACACGATCTTATTCAGTATGCCAGATGGTCATATATAGCATAAATTTTGATGAAATAACTCCCTATCATCGCGAATACAGTAATATATAAATTAAATTTAAAAATTGATTGAGGGTTCCTACGTGAAGAGGACATCGCTTACTATCGATCATATCGTATGACACACCCAGGAAGTGTTCTCCCAAGTGTCGATAAATATAATAAGATTACAAATTTAGTTTATTCTGTATTATAAATTATATAATATAAGTAATATAAGTACCAATTATTTTATATTAAACTTAAAACTTTATTGGCACACTCCGCATAATGCAGAACATAGTGATAGAAGATTTTACATTGGTGGCGTTTAGTTACGCAACTCAACATGAATTCGGGCGGTGCGTAGGGAACGGCATGTCTTAACACTAGATGCAGAAATCTATGCGGGGCACAGTGTGAAGTTGGAAAAAAAAAAAAAATAATAGCAAACAGCTCAAAACCTATAAATTGATTCTACATTAAAAATAAGAATTGGCAACTTTAAGACTTTATAATTAATTCGGCGAGAAGTCTCTTAATGGAGAACGAAGCGTCCTAACGTAAGGTTTAAGTAAAGGTTTTTTAGTAATACATAAAAGTTCGCTGTACGCCGAATAGCGGAATTCAAATGCCGCGTCTTCCGATACGATTCATTTAGCTTACTTATATTATAACAACATGATAGATGCTTATTTACGAGTATAACAATAATCATAAAACTGTACTCGTAAACTATTTCGTTTGTAACAAATCGTAAATTTCAAAGCAATTATTACAACTTTTGAAACGAACATATAATCACATTAACTTTAATATTAATTGTAACGCAATTGAATAATTCGATGAGGCGTGATTGAATACGAACGGGGGTTGCGCGTGTGGCTAAGGGTTGTAAATGTGAGGTTTTAAATTAACCCATTGTTAGAAAGAGCTCCTTTCTAAAGTAGGTTGGTGCAAATTCTTTTTGAAAGGGTCTTTACAAACATCTTCATGTTTTTCTCACATAGCAGTGTAGGCAAAGGGAAACTATTGTTAAGACTCTCTGTTCTACACTTTTTGACGAATTTTCGCAAATATTGCGTGTTGAGTGACGGAACTCAACACGGCGCACACAACAAGACGAAGTAAAAATGTTGACCAAGAAATAAGTGTTGTTATCAGACCTCATTATCTACTTTTACGTCTCTTACAAAATACGATGAGATGAAAGATAATTAAAATAAACTTATTCATCTGAATAAAAAAACATATCCTTTTTTCCATACGAATATATCTTGAATTAACCGAACAAATAAAGTATCTAATCCAATTAGCTGAAATAGAATTAAAAGCTTCATAATTGAATCAGAAGGATATCTTTGGATACTGGTCGGTGGCCAGTGGTCAGTTCTATAAAAATAACAATATAGATACCTACTTGTAGTAGCAGATACAAATGCATTTGACATAAGGGTAAAGTAAACGCTACCCCCCGTCAAGTTAATTGTTATGCAATAAAACGGTATGGTCACTTGGTCAGTCCGGTGATGTAGTGTGTAGATTGATAAATTTTGATACTTATGTAATAAAGCTGGTTGGTTATATAATCTGTTGTGTTTAGGAAATATATTTTAGATGAAATTATATTTATTTATTATTATTTATATTTATTGTTAGTTGTTTTAGTTTTGTGCCACTCGATACAGACTAAAAGACGCTATAAAACTGTTTTGTTACTGAATAACTAACAGACAAACTACAGGGCTGCAGGCCGTCGATGAGTAGCTGAACTTGTCCTGATTTAGAGTTGTAATTAAATTTAAAAGATTAGAAGTTGATCAGCCTTCACTTAGATGAGATCAGTCAAGTATCAAGTCGTTTTATTCCACGCATCTTTTATTTGCATCAACACAAAATTTGTGTAACATCAATATGAGCTCAGCAATAATATAGATATAATATTCAAAATGTTTGTGAACATAACTCACGTGATCAATAGGGTGGACTGACACTACATAATATGAATTAATCATTAAACTAGTATGGGTCAGGTTAGCCAAGTAGGCTGAGAGATCTAACGATAGATCACTTCGTTCTCCTCCTTTTCAGGCTCCACTACTATCTTAAGTAAAAGATTTAAGATACAGGTTAGGTAACTACACCGTTAAATTATATAGTAAGCATAACATTTACCCTACATGAAGCTTGAACTACAACGTTCCAATCATTGATTATATTTATAGGAATCAAAATCATTAAAAAATATTTTTAATTGCAAACTTAAATATTACTTAACTGAACATATATAGGTATTAAACATAATAAAGGACCCTCCAGTTTCTAAAACGTAATTGCAAAAAGAACAGAAGAAAAAAGAAGAATGCAAGACATGCTTAGAACTTAACACGCTAATTATTTCCCCCAATTTATAATAATTATTTCCCTTCAATTATTGCGAATGGAGAGTACAAAATATATAGAGCAAATATAAAATAATCAAAAATGTAAAAAAACCTACACAAACTCTACACAATATAAAAATAATATAAACGGAAATAATGTAATCGGCGGCGGCTTAATAGCCGCGACAGTGTATCACTAATGCGGTTATTATCGTACAAATTGTTTCTTGTTTAAATTTGCTAAATGTTATAAATAAATAATGTAATCAATAGCTTCCATTAATTACGAAAGCTCACATTAAAACGCGCATGCAAATCCACCGCGCGGCGTCGACACTTGACAGGCGACAGGCGTGTAGTTTGTGATGTTACAATTGTATTAAATGTTATAATTTTAATGGTTAAATGGCAGCGACTGTGAAATTTTACACCGTTAGGATTCATTAAAAATTTCAAAACAAAACTCTAAAAAAGCTATTTCGTATTAGCAAAGCGCTTGTTGCTCTTAAACTTCTAATTCGATTTTCATAAAACGTAGCTTAGAACCACCAAAATGAACAAAGCTTTCGTTAAAAAAGCCACACACAAATCGGCGCGTCACGGTTTAAAAATGAATGAAATATTTAAATGTCTTTAAATTGTTTTTCTTTTAATATTTCCAACATTTTATACTTGATTTATACAAAATACTTTTTTTATATTTATTTCAACTAAACACCACACACACGTGCGTACCGTTAATTAATTTCATTAACCTACAAAAAAATGTACACTACCATATTAATGCTCATTTTAATATTATAGTATTATTTATTACAGTACAGGCTCTTACAGTATTTTCAAATGTGACAAATTTAAATATGTTTTTTATCATTTCTCCTTGCAGGCCATTGTATGAGAAACCCTGAATAAAATGTAACGCGGTGAAGACTGTAACGAATGCTACGTATAAGCTTTTAATTGCTTTCATTATGACTATTCGAATCGGAGAAATTATTTTAAATGTTACATTTTTATTGTGTTTTAATAAAATATAAGTAATTTATTAAGTGTATAAATTATATGAGACGTTTTCATTTATCATAGTGAAATCATTTATCATTTCTTTTATATAAATTATTTATAATAATTATTATGTGATATGATTTTACATCAGAAAACAAAATGTTACACTTGACTATTAATTAGTTTGAAAAATAATTCGTCATTTGTCTGAATATTTTGACGCAGTTAAAATTTACTTATAATTTTAAATAATATTATTAATTAAAGACAAAAACAAAGGAAAATAATTATATGAATAAGATTAAGTAAGATATATTATTAATATTTGAAAATGAGCTTCACGCTGTATCCCGCACATATTTCTTTTCCTCGACTGGGGATCGAAACCACAACCAGTCGATTCTGCTGCACACTTATTAATTAATATTTTAAGATATATTTAAATTACATTCTATATTTTTTTAGCATTATTTACGTTTTTACTTTGAATATTTAGGTGACATCTAATATAAATTAAAACAGCTCGTTTTACGCTAACGTAGTTTCGCTGTACTATGTTATCAACTAGAGCCATCTACATTTCAACCAATAAAAAACAATAGCATCGTATTGTAGCACGAATTTGTGTAAAACTGGAGATAAATGATAAAAAAAAAGTAAAACAACATACATGTAGCTTGTAGTTTCACCAATATAATTTAATTACATTTGATTATCTTAAATGAAATTAAGAAATCAATAATCCGAACATGTGTTTTTGAACGTCACTCATAGTAGTGACATTGACATTAGAACAACACTATTTGTTGTTATCTATGTATGTATAGCGCGAGCGCGTAAATACGATACGATACGGTATTTATATTGATTTTGTCAAAGAAAATATAAAAATTACTTTATTTACTCCAATGAATGGAAGCCGAGTAGACGCGCACACTAAAAGGGAATCGGATAATATTTCAATGTCAACCCAATCGAAGACAATGCCGTTGTTAGATCTTAAAGTTTATGTCCGTGTAGTCGCCGCTGTGTTCTCGGTAAGAGTTAATTATGTTTTATTACTTTATTTGTTTAGTTAAGTAAGTAGAGGTCTTCCGTACACATCGCTGTAATTATAAATTGCATGTCGACATTTTTTAAATTATATCCCTGTCTTTATTAATTTCTATTACGATAATATCGAATCTTTTTTCTTTCTATTTTATCCTATAATTAATAAATAAAGTAATGTGACTCTCAAAATAGTCATACCAATATTAAAAGAACCTTAAATAGATAACATGATCTAATATTTATTTTGTTAATTATCACTCTCTTATTAGAAAAATAAATACAGTGTTTTTTGCCATTTTATTTTTAGGAAATAGTCATCCAATTGTCGATCTACATTCGCTTGTATTTAAATATATATAATATTGTGGTATAGGGGACATTATTTTAAATTAGTGTTAATGTAACGATTGTGGGTTTGACCCCTGCTCGAGAAATGTTTTTTTTTTTATTTCTTCCCTCTGATAAAAAGACAAAGCACAGCATTGAGTGCTGCCTCAACTGCCTTGTGTGAGACTCAAAACTTAATATCTCGAAATTTATGTAGTACCTGCAGATGGGCAGATGGAGCTTCTTAAGTTAAGTTTCCTCTGCTTACCTTGCCATATGCGTTATATAGCATTAAGCTAAAAGAATTATTTAAATAAGAAGTTGAGGCCATAGTGGCGCAAAAGTGTGACTGTGGGATTGATCCCTACTCGAGGAAGTGAAATATTTATTTACAATTATGTTTCCATTTCTTCGCTCTGGTGTAGAGGCATTGAGTTCTGCCCCTCAACATGCAATGCCTCCAGAATTCGGCAGAAAGTGGGAAACAGAGTGTCTTAACACTAGACTTCCTCTACCTACCCTGCTGTGTTTAATTTTTATTATTTAAATAAATATGTCTATTAGTATCTATTTTTAAAACTAGTCATGAGCCAAGAAGTGGTATAATAAAGACAAGTGACACTGAAACATTAGCACAGATGTTATATTATTTTAAGAATATGATAAATTTATATAAGTAATAACTTATACTTAATGAAATTATTATTGCTAAATCAAATATGATACCTATCCTATTGTAAATAAAATATTTTTTTGCAGCTTATATGTATGTTTATACATATAAACATACATGTTTTTCTAAAATCATAATTGTATGATTTTTTTTGTTGGTTTAACATTTAGCATTACAACAATGCATGAACAATTGTTATTTTTTGATTGAGTCGCCAAAGAAGTTCTATTTATCTCTAGCTAAAAGGGATGTAGATTTGATACTAATTTCAGTTTGAACTACACATACATACATACTTAAGCATTCTTGTAATTTTCTTCTTAAAAAGTATGTTAAGAAAAAGATAACTGTATAATGTGTCTATCTGTCCATCACAGGCAGACATTTTACAGTGATCCTATAAGGATTACATTTTTTCATTTTAGATACGGAACCCAAAAAATGGAAAATATATATTAACTTAGATTAGTTATTTCCAGATATCATCAGCCACGGCATTTGTGATGGCTCTCCTAAGGATTCTAAAACCCAATTTATTTTATTTGGATGATTTAGATGGCAGCCATATAGGTAATAATTTACATTTATTTTATTGTATACATTGTAGCGGCACAGGGTGGGACTGTAAACGCGACGGCTCTGGTAACAAGACACAAGTGCAGCATTCAGTTATGAGTAGCACGCAACACAATGTCTCTAAAATTGCGGAGAGCATCGTCGTAAGAGGTACAGCGGGAAGGTAAAGAAAGAAATACTACCTTTTATTAAGAGTTATGTATGACACACTCCACATTCTAAGTGCTCAAGGTCTCTGTCTGTGCTCTGATTGCCGTATGTTACACCGAAACGATTATCGTCAACTAAAATAACCTATGTAAATGGGAGGCATTCAGTAAATGGACAATCCAGCCCAAAAAATAGTTCCAATACAAACTCGTAGTTTCTGAGACTAGCACGTTCAACCAAACGAATTGTTCAGCTTTATAGTTTTTTTAGCTTCAGAGAGAACCTGGGAACCTAGTGTTAAGACCCTTGCGTTAGCCACTTTCCGGATAATTCTGGAGGCATTGAGGCTCGATACCAGAGCGAAGGAATGAAAATATTGGATATTTCATTTTCTCGAGTGGGAATCGAACCCAGAACCCATCGCATTTATAATTGTACGCTTGTGCCCCTGCGCCACGCCTGGCTTCAGGCTTAATTAGGCTTTAATCTGAAGCATGAATATATTTTGTTTCAGCATTCCACTACATGGTATCAGGATTGATGATAGTTTCAAGCGCTATAGGCTTTCTAAACAGTTGTGTAGTCCTTAACCGCGGTTCCGCCCACAATTGCGGCAGAAATATAACAACTTGGCTCCTTTTAGACTCGCTATTTGAGACTACTAGAATTGTCTATGTGTTTGTGTGTGAAATAGTTATAAAGGGACGCGGCCCCTTGCACATATACGAGCTATTGATCAGCATCGCACAGTATTGTAAGTATTGGTGTTTGTTTATTTTATTAGTACGGTTACCGCCGCCGTGCTTTGTCGTCTTATCAGCGAGGATATTCAAAAATATATATCACCTGAGTGGGAATCGCACCCACTTCTCTTCTCTTTTCGAAGCCAGTTTATTCTTATTGATCTTTGTGACATAGAATAAAAATTTCGTTTTCAGAAAGTATTCATGCGACATACAAAATTAAAATTATTACATAAAAATCTTTTACCAAATGGCACCATAGGGTCTATAAAACAAATAGTAAAATCTCTATTAATACTGCCTATCTATATAATAAAAGGAAGCGGTCTGTTCGTGTGTAAATGTCACGATCGATATGACCTGACCTGAACCTCGGCGTAGATTTCGTAGAACACCTTGACATATATTAATATTTTTGCGCATTATTCATCATTTAGGCATATATTTAGACAGCAATATAATGCAATGTAATCACACGTGTGGCGTGATTAGACACAGTGAATGTCAAACATCCACACATGTGATCACACCTGATAAGGAGAAATCCGGTCTTTTAATAAGAGGAAGCGCGGCGTTGGGTTACGCAACTCAATATCCAATATCTTGAAATTAGGAGGATATTCTCTATTATATATATATACTCTATTCTCCACAGTTTATTTACACTAAGTACTCTTTATCTATCTTATAAAAAAAACAAAGAAAAATTTAATAAAATTTAGTTATTAATTTATTATTTTCTCTTTCAGTATTAGACAGCTTCCTCTACTGTCAAATGATCCTGCGTCACTAGTATAAGGTGATTTTTTTATTTGCCTCACTATCCCTAAGTCTAGACGCTAGCTAGTACTTGTGCGAGACCTAGCCCTAGACCTGTACATTCCACGTCACTAGATCACTAGGCCTCTAGGTCGCTAATTTGATCTCCAATGAGTATTATTTTCGTTGAAAATTGAATTTAGAGTCTAACTCCATATGGTAAATGTTGATTCTTCATACATTTTCTATTTATGTAAAGGAAAGATAAATCACTTGGATTACTTTATTATTATTATAGTCATGCTTATTTAAATTATTTAATAATTACATTATCAAGGCTCAAATAGGTCATGTGTTTGATCAAAGATTACTTTAGTGTTATAACACTCCGTTCCTATTAAGACACTTCCGTTCCCTATTTTCTGCCAAATTCTGGAGGCATTGCGACTTGAGTGTCTCTCAATACTTCCCTCCGTCTTTTCCGAGTGAGGAAAATGAAAATATTAGATATCAGAGATAGTTTACACTGACTTAATGACAAACTTTTAGACGTTATATACTAGCCCGGCACACAGGCTGCGCACGACTGCCCCCATGTGAAGTAATATGACATAACCAAAGTGATAAGAATACTTATTCACTTAAAAAGTATATTTAGTACTCTTTCTTGTATGAAACTATTTATTAGAAATAGTCATTATATTTTTATAAAATGATAATAAAATGTATGAAGGATTAGCACTATTAGTTATCTAAGATATTATACTAACCTACAACTATATTAGGTTCCTGTTAATTTACTTTGTAGATATGATAATACGTATATGAGTATATCTGTCAAATAAATTAGCAGGAACTTATCAGGAAGTGATAATTCACTATGTTATATAGTAGTTGCTTTTATTTATTCTCCTTTGTTTTGCTGTGATTATTTAATAAGAATGATTTTACTTATAGCTTCTAATAGACCGCTCCAAAGCAAAATTTATTTATAAATATCTAATATTAATTGAAAAACCGCCTTATTTATTTAAAGTGAGGATTCGAAACAACTAAAATTAAATTATTTTATAGTTTTAATGATTATAATTTCTTTGTGATTAACAATTAAAATGTATATCTGTCTGTTATGTATTTGATTCTGTAATTATTGTGTTATCACTTAGTAGTGCATTTGTGTATGTATACTGTATACATAGATATCTTATATATATACATTAAATTGTTTGTATATACATTACAAAGATCTAATTTTATTATTTCCATACTTGTAGCACACTTAGTTTTTATTAAAATAAGAAAAATATATTTTCTCCGCGTTTATCAGGGTAGGTAGAAGGAAACCAGTGTTAAAACACTCCATTCTCGACTTTCTAACCTTTTTAAAGATATTGCATGCGAACTGGCGGAACTTAACGTTGCGTTGACTTTACGTGCGTTAATTCAACATCACATTATTTGTTCCATAAATAAAAGTAAGTGTGGTTTGAAATGTCTAGATTTTATGGAACTATTTATATTTTTTTCTGAATATTATGTATATTGTAAAGTATGAAATGTATTGAAATATATAAATAAGACACTCGTTATAACGTAATTGTTCAAACTATCAATGTTAATTAGTGAAAATACTCTTTAGAATATTAGATTTAAGAATTCTAAACAAATACCTATGTCTACATGAAACTTTTAATTGTGGGATTTGAACCTGCGACTCTTATTCGATTACGTGTTGATAAAAGACATCTTTATACTGGATTTTTGTCGCTTTAGTATACTTTTTAATAATTTTAACTTGAAAACGTCAAACTTGGCAGTGTATAAATGTTCCTCAAGTATATAAATATAATACTTTATTTTTCTTACACGGTATAATATAAAAAATTATGCTTCCAAATGAATTTTAAGTATTGACTACTAAGCCAGCCGGTTCAATTCAGAACGATATTTGTAAGATTTTGTGATCACATGTCATTTTATGTTTTTTTATCTATTTATTAAGATTATTATATCTTTAAGTAGTTTTTCAATATTGAAATTATAAAATTATGCGACTATTAATTTTATCTCAAACTTATAATAACCTGCGTTTCTATATATATTGTAATGCTAAAAAATGTTCTGTGTAATTCGATTTAAATTTATTATTAATAATACCATTTCTTTTTTCAATCAACTATAACAACTATCTTTAGATAATTTAATGTTCTTTAATAAAATAGCGCAGATAATTAAAACAACATCCTGTTTGCGAGTTAATATTTAAATATATTGTATTTAATCGGAATGTTTATTTTATTGTAGAAATTCAGCACAAATAAAACTAGTCGATATACGTATTCTGTATAGTCTAAGAGACGATTGTCAAAACAATCTATATCACTCATCCATAATCGACTCTAAGCCTAAGTTGTATATAAAAATTTAAAAATACTCGAAATAAAAGGTTTCTAAATGAAATGTTTGTATGATTTATATTTTTTTACTTCATTTGTGAGTCATCATCCAAAAATATAAGGCTTACTATAACAATTTGATACTGCTACGAAAAAGTGCACTTGTACTATAAAATGAATTATATATAAACACTTATTTAGACACGCGATTACATTTTAGTGATGAAAATTTTGCTGTTGCAACATCATATTATATATATAGAGCTAAGACACTCCGTCCTCGGCTTAAATTTTGAGACATTGAGTGTTGAGTGTCGAAACTCAACGGCGCACTTTGTCTTGTTACCAGAGCGAGGAAATTATTAATTCATTTCCCCGAGTAGGAATCGAACCCACAATGGTCGCGTTACTGTCGGTGGTATTTTATGAACATGGGAAAGACGTCACAATTTTAAATTATGAAATCGTCACAAAAGTATAATCGCGTGTACAGTCACGGGAAATCAACAACTATAGTTTCATTTCTACATATTGTAGTACGGCACTCGAGGCTTTGTACGGATTTATATATACACATTTTTTTAATATACGAACATATATATATTTATTATATAATACTTGGTAGGAAAAGATCTGACGGGATGAGAAATTAAAAATTCCTTAATCTTTATTTTCTAAGAGATCTTTATAACATCGATAGAAGAAAAAGAGTATTTAATTAATTATTACGAATATTATTTTTCTACCGTTGAATTTCAAGTCGCGACTTCCACTCTATACCACTTATGTTCTTAGTAAACAGCATAAGAGAAACAAAAAATAATAGATTGATTGATTTCTCGATA
>FAPP01007957.1:0-62094 GCA_001485965.1 Heliconius ismenius | reverse complement strand
ACCTACGTTGATTTAGCGATTGGTTTGCCTTTTTCTTTGTTTGGGACACTCTTTTGTTTTGTCTTTTATCTTTATTTGAAAAAAAATCCGATCAATCATTCCTTTTATAAGGTGGAGCTGGAACAATGGCGCTTCGGTTTTCTGTTCAGTTTAGGAGTCGTGGTCTCGATCATCGTCTCTGGTGTACTAGCAAAAACGCCATATCTTGCAATCGCCCAATTGATCGACCCTGTGATTTCCATTGGAATCACCATTTTCTATATTTATCTATCAGTGACTGAAATCAAAAGTGCCACATTAGAACTTACTTATGCACCCCCCAAATATGAATTGCGCGAAAAAATATTGTTAGTAGTTGATAAGCTCTTGCAAAATGTCGCTATCGAAACCTATGTCTTACGAATCGCAAAAGTAGGGGATCAAGTCATTCTTGAACTAGATATCGTGATTTTACCCGATAGTGAATTAGATAGTATCCGCGCGCAAGATCATCTAAGAGATAAACTCAACCGCAAAGTAACTGAAGGTTTCTCTGACTATTCTTTATGGTTGAATATCAACTTTATCGGTGATCTCAAGTGGGCTTAAGAAAGAGCGTACTTTATAAAAAAACAGAAGCTCCTCCAATACGAAAACGATTGGGAAGCTTCTGTTTTTTTCAATTGATCTGTGTTTAATTATGACTTAGAAAGGTAGATCTATTTAACAACAATCGTTTTACTTTCAAACTGTGCGAAGTCAATGGTGAATGTGTGCGTTTGACTATCATAGACAATCCCTTCACTCGTAGACACCACGTCAGTAAAATCACTTGGTAAAGTAAGTGTTACTGGTTCAGTTTGTTGCGTTGGATTGGTAATTGTATAAACTGTTTGTTCTGCCTTCGTTTGTTTTAGTAAAGAAATTGGTTTATTCGTTTTGATCCCTGCCATTTCTCCGCCTTGTTCTTGCCAAAAATTGATGCCTAAGTAACCAGAGGTTTTCACTTCGACTGCTTGGATTTCTTTGGTATTTTGCAAAATCGCAACTGGCTGTTTTGCTGCATAATCTGCTAATTCCGATTGAGTCTTGCCGGGCAACATCACATAAGCATATTCTGCATCTTTTGGTTGCTGTCCATGATTGATTGAGAAGGTGCGGTAGTCACCTGTATAGGGTGTATCACTAGGAAATGCTTCATTGATTTCTCGATAAGTACCTGTACGTGTCTCACTGATCACATCGACTGTTTCCTTTTGTGGGAAATAATAACCGATCGACGCATGATGATGATCTGATTCTAACAATAACCAAGATGTCTCCTTCGTTTGTTGTGACTGATCAATCATTCCTGTATCCGAAAGTACTTGATACGTATACGAATCATTTAATAAACGATTATCGACAATTGTTTCGATTGAAGCAGTTGTATCTCCTGTAATACCGGCACCTAAGGCAATGATTTGCCCATCCAATGTAAACCATGACTTCTTCCCTTGTACATTCATCGGTAAGGTCGTTCCATTATTCTTTGTTCCTTCTTTGTTAAGAGCCATTCCTACTACACCTTGATCTCCAGCAACGGCACCGCCTACCCATGTTTCATTTGAAGTCACTGTAGTAAATGCTGAAATTTCATCTGCTAAAGGTACTGTATCGATGGTCGTACCAGGTAAACGATAAGGATCGATTGTTGGCCAATAACTCGGACCGAATTGGACTTGGTCATCATTGTAAAGATAGATCATCCCGTCAGACGTATGCCAGCCTCGTTGATTTTCCAGATTTCCTGCTTCAAATGAAGAGATTCGCTTCGAATACATGCTTAATCCTAAATGGTAATTCTCTGTTCGTTGGACAAACCGATCCATTGCATGGTACATCTTTGTTCCGATGAACGGTAGTTGCTTACCCATCACCGTGGTATTAGCCAATAGCTCCGTTGTCATCATCAAATCATTGTAATCTCTCGTATTTGTCAAATAATAGTTAGGATTAAACAACATCCAATATTTCACTGCTTCTTGTAAAGCTTTTTGCTGTGTTTCAGGTGCAAATTTCGCCACGATCATTAAATTGTACATCGTTGTCGATCCGTAACCCGTTTTTGTCGCTGCTGGTACTCGAGAAATGGAGCGACCATTGACTAAAGGCAACATTTCACCTTGATACACTAAAGGGATAAATGCCGATTGTACGTTATCAACAAAGGACTTTATTTGATCAGCTGTCAACGTATAGCGAGATTCTTTGACGATCGATAAAATTTGGCCTACGCCTTTGACTAGTACATTGCCATAAGAGCCTGTATAAGGGATCGTTTCATGCTGGATAAATGAACCATCTTGATAAAATCCATCTCCATGGGTCACCAATTTAAAGACATCTGTGATACTCTCAACTGCTTGTGTAACTTTCGCTGGATCATTTTGTAAGAGACCTAGTCCTAAAACAGTTTGCGCTAAATCTGTGCGATTCGCACCAGTCGTTGAAAAATTTGGTATAAAATCAAGCGCGACAAAAGTTCCTTGTGGTTTTGTGTAGAGTTGTTTAAATGGATCGGGTACATATTTACTCAACACAGCCGTATACTCTTGAAGTTTCTCCTCTGGTACGTCTTCATCCAGCACCATCAAAATTGCCACAAATTTTTGAGCTACTCCGATTTGCCAATCCCACCAATTGCCATGATACTTTGTTCCATCATAGCCTTTTTTTGTGATCATAAAATCTAATCCACTTTGAATCGCTTGACTGATGACTTCATCTTGATAAAAACTTGTCCCATTCGTTCCATATGCTAACGCTAGTTTTTGCAACTTTGTAAATTGCGTGGTTAAATCTGCCGAAGCGGTATTCCCAGATTCTAATGGCCACAGATACGTGCGGTCAGGATCTTGATTCATTGTCTCGTAAAGTTTTTCTGCTTCGTCAGAAAGAGCGTTTACATAATTGGCAATCGCTGGATTAGCTAAATCGGTCGTTGTTGACACAAGTTGATCTTTCCAGTTTGCTTTCATTGTTTGAAATTCTTCTGTCGGTTCTTCCACTTGCAGACTATTGACCGCTCCACTACGCATGGAATAAATAGTTAATTTACTCTCATTCCCAAATAACCGAATCCCTGAATAACCTGACCAGTCCCCATTGATCGTTGTCCCATCAGAATAAAGAACTTCTTGATTTTCATACAACAAACGGTCGTTCAAATATGCTTGGAACGATGTTCCTTCATATCTTAGTAACAATTTATAGGTTTGTCCTGAAATCAGTGTAGGACCTTTGATGGCTGTCAACCATTTCCCCCCAGGCTGCCCCAATTGCCATTCACCATCGCGCATATAGGCAAACGATTGCCAGTTCGATGTCGTCTGATCGTTTCCTCGAAAAACTAGTCCAAAATTGGTCTGTCCCTCATATAGAAACGTGTATTCTAGATCACCTGAGCTACGGACACCTGCATCTAATAATAACGACACAGACTCAAATTGTTGATTGACTTTCTGGTTTGCGATCTGTAATCCATTCTCGTTGGTATATTTATCTGCTTTTCCAACAATGTCTTGCCAAGTACCCAAATGCTGCGAAAAATCTGACTCATAGTTCCCTGATGTCGTATTTTTTTGCATGTCAGTCTGTGTTCCTTCTGCACCGACTTGTTGACTGTACCCTAACCCAATACCAACGAATAAACTACACCCTAATGTCACCACTAATTTTGTTGACCAACGCTTCATTTTGTTCTCCTTTTTGATTATAGATATTTTTTGAACTAAAAAAATCTGCAAGAAAGGCGCATTCTTATTTCGAACAATTCTTTCTTGCAGATCGGATCACGACCTTGCGATCACTTCATTCATTTTTTATGAATCATTTAAGCTAAGATCCCGGCAGCACTTAATGCAATCGAAAGAATCAAAATGATCCAGATCACGCGAGTTGAATTCAATTTCTTCTGACCTAACATCCAGTAAGTCAATAAGACTAATAAAACCGGTACTAATGAAGGTAAGATCGCATCTAATGTATCTTGAACAACTAACTCCACCCCATTTTGTTTGTAAACGAAAGGAACCGTTGCTTTGATAACTGACGGAATCAAGGCACCAATAACTGTGATCCCTAAAACAGTTGCTGCGTTGGTGAATGCTGTTAGTTTATTTTTCAGAGTCGTAACTAATTTAACTCCTTGCTTATAGCCAAGTGGTAATAATGCTGCTCGTCCAAAAAGTAAAGCGATATTGGCAATGATCCAGATCACACAGCCAACGACTGATCCGCTTTGTGCCAATGTACCCGCGATTGAACCAAAAATCGTTCCCCAGATGACATGGAATAATGAATCGCCTACCCCTGCCAATGAACCCATCAACGCTGTTTTCAACGCGACAATCGTATCTTTTGCTTTGTAACCATCTTCTTCTTCAATTGCCACATCGATCCCCATGATCAAGTTCCCAAAAATTGCATTCGTATTGAAAAATTGATTATGAGTATTCATCATATCTTGTAATTGTGATTTGTCTTCCCCATAGAATTTTTTCAGTACAGGTAAAATACCATAGAGATAACCGGTACTCATCATACGCTCATAGTTCCAATTCAATTGGCTACCAAGGATATAGCGCCAACTGATGACATTCAATTCTTTTTTCGTTAACTTTTGATTACTCATCGCCATCAAAACCTCCTTCAAGTGTTCCAGTGGTTGTCACTGTTTGAGCAGTTGCTTCTTTTTCGTTATCTCGTTTGAATACTAACAATGCAGCAATAACACCAACGATTGAAATACCAAGCATTGGTACTTGTAGATATGCTGATAAGAAGAAACCTAAAAGTAAGTAAGGAATATACTGTTTTGCTGGTAAATAATGTAAAAGGATGGCCACACCGACAACTGGTAGTACGCCACCTGCTGTACGTAATCCATTCATCAACCATTCAGGTGTATTTTCTGTGATTGTTGAGACTGCCGCATCACCGACTAGTAACATCAATAAGATCGGGATTGCTCGAGAAAGCCCCCATAAGAATGAACCAGATAATACTAACCGTGGGATACTGTTGATACGCATATCTTCAATCGCACGATCTACACGGTGTAGCAAAAAGACATTACAGAAGCGAGCAACGACATCAAGCTGTAGCATCAGTAATGATACTGGTACAGCTAGACCGATCCCATATTCCGCGCCTTTACCAGAAATCACAGCAAACGCCGTTCCTAATACAGCGCCAGTAAAGAAGTCGGGTACAGATGCACCTCCAAAAGCCGCAAT
Source organism: Heliconius ismenius (assembly GCA_001485965.1). NCBI lineage: Eukaryota > Metazoa > Arthropoda > Insecta > Lepidoptera > Nymphalidae > Heliconius > Heliconius ismenius. The sequence goes on along the minus strand of FAPP01007957.1, from coordinate 56,836 downwards.
CCCTAAACGCATCAATTGAAGGGTTCCCCCTACCATCAAGCCAGTTTCTAAATCTCCCATGATCATCCCGGAGATCATTCCCGCAATGGCTGGTTGTGTCAACGTATTTGAAATAAGTGAATCATTGATTGCAATAAAAGCATAAACTGTAATAAGAATAATTTGATACATGGCTAAATGTTGCATGATTATTTCCTCCTAAATCACTTTCTTAGTTTTTCCATAAAATCGATGACTGGATCATTTGGTACCAGTTGAGCGGTCACTTTTATGTCTTTGGCTGCGATTGCTTCAAACACTGCTTCTTCTTCTTTCATGACCTTGATGCTTTTCGTGATTTCTCTCGCACCTTCTTTATGACTCATGTTTCCTACATTAATTGCAGCCAGCTCACCGCCCGCTTCTAAATACCGCAAGACATCTGTTGGATTTTTAAAAAGTAAAAAAATACGTTGCTTGCCATATTTGCCAGATTGAACATTTTTTGCCGCCGCAGCAACAGTTAAAACGGATAGCCGCATAGATGTAGGCGCTGCCATTCTTAATGAAGATTTTTGTAAAGAATCCATTGCTGCCTCATCATTGATCACGATGATCCGTTGTGTATTCAAACTTGTGGACCAAATTCCTGCAACTTGACCATGAATCAAGCGTTCATCAATCCTTACATTGACAATATTCGCTTTGCCTTTAAATTCCTTATATTGTGCTAGATCTCCCTCTGCGGCTTGCGTTTCTTCCGCTTCCGTTGAGATCATCTTGTTTTTGATATCTACGATACCCCCGCGTGCCAAATCGATCAACGCCTCGATCGTTGCTTGTGGATTAAGGGTCGCTTCCATGACTAAAGGTAAAGACATCCCAGCAATAATTGTAACTTCTTCATCTTCTAGGTAATTTTTTAGCGCTGTGTTACATGGTGTCCCACCTAGCAGATCTGCAATAATCAAGGTCGAACCGTTAAGGGCTTTCATTTTATCAGTTAATTCATGTTCAAATTGTAAATTATCGCCATCTGGTCTTAAAGAAAGTGTGTGGACATGTTCTTGCACGCCAACGATCATCTCTAAACTGGCTTTGACTCCATCGGCCATGCTACCATGACTGACCAATAAGATATTTCTCATCTCTCTTCCCCCTTAAATAAACATCTAAGCTACTTAACATGTTAGCTATTGATTACGTACACTATATCACATATCAACTCAAACGTAAACCTAACATCTTAACATATTATATTTTTTCTTAAAAAATTTAGATCCAAAATTAATCCATTGCCACAAACAAGTTAACATGTTATGGTAAGATTAATTGAATACCGCAAAAAAAGGAGGTCTCATGTGGTGATTCCCAAATATGAACAAATTAAGCAAGAATTATTAGCTGAAATCAAAAATCATTTATTTGTTCCTGGAGATAAGTTTTACTCAGAAGCAGATATCAAGAAAAAATATTCTGTCAGCTCGATCACAGCCGTTAAAGCATTGAATGAACTTACAACCGCTGGCTATCTCTATCGCGTCCAAGGGAAAGGGACCTTTGTTTCTAAATCAAAAGTCTCTCAATCAGTCAAATTCTCAGATATCGAATTACATTCATTAGATAAAGAGAAGGTCAAGGTCGTTTCGATAGAAGAAGCGCAAGAACCTGAAATTTTAGAAGAACTTGGACTACCAAAAAATGGTTCTTATTATCGCATCAAACGAGTGCGATATTTTGAGGATATCCCTTTCCTTGTGCATATCACTCATCTGCCAAAACGTTTGGTCAAGGAACCTATTAGTAAAGACTTATCTCAATACTCCAGTATCTACGAGAGAGTGAGAAAAGATTTTGGGATCGACCTCTTCTCTCTTTCATCTGTTGAGACAAATGAAATTGTCTTTCCCGATGATCCAGAATTATTGAACTTGTTAAAGTTAAGCTTTCGCGAACCAGTCGTCAAACAAGTCAAGCATTCTTTTCTTGCCGATCGAAGCGTAGCCGAATATATCATTAGTTATAAGCACTGGAAATATTTCAAAACAAAAATCGAAGTAGAAGCAGAATAAGTAGAACGGTAATAGCCGTAATTTCGCACCCATTGAATTAAATAAGCAAAACCAGAAGGAATCCATCAGACCGTTCTTTGAACGTTTTGTGGATTCCTTCTTAACTATATATATCTATCCATGATCGGAGTTACCTACTTTAAAAAATAAATAAAGTTATTTATTTTCCGATCTTTCTGTTTTTTTATTTTGCCATTCGCTTTTTCTGATTATTTAGGTTATACTAGTTTAAAGTTAATATGTTAACAAATCAAGAGGAGTGGTATGATGGGATTACAACAAACAAAAGATTCCCTTATTTCCATAAGTCAGTCTGTCGATAGCGCCTGGCTAGCGAAGCAAATTGATTGGTGTTGCCAAAAAATCGAACATAATATGACACGCTACGGTCTAGATTTTCCGTCGGCTTGCGCAACAAATGGGATCTATCGGATCAAACCTAATGATGACTGGACGAATGGCTTTTGGACTGGCATGTTATGGTTGGCTTATGAATGGACTGGTAAAGAGAAATTTCTCGTACGTGCCATGGAAAATATCCATAGTTTCAAAGAGCGTTTAACCACACATCACGTATTAGATCATCATGATATTGGTTTCTTATATAGTTTATCTGCTGGTGCAGGCTATCGTTTAACCAACAGCTTATTATGCAAAGAAGAATTGCTTCAAGCCGCAGATGTCTTACTTGCACGTTTTCAAGAAAAAGGACAATTTATCCAAGCCTGGGGCGCGTATGGCGATCCAAAAGAGTATCGCTTGATCATCGATTCATTGATCAACTTACCTTTATTGTTCCAAGCTTCTGAGATTTCAGGTAATGATCATTATCGAGAAGTAGCAAAGAAACATTACGAAACAGTGTTACGTACCGTTGTTAGAGAAAACGCAACAACTTTCCATACGTATTATTTTGATCCTTCAACCGGTACACCAACTCACGGTGCCACACATCAGGGAAATAGCGATGCGTCGATTTGGGCACGTGGACAAAGTTGGGCTGTTCTTGGGATTCCTTTAAATGAAAGTTATTTAAGAACTTCATCTTTATCTAAAAATTATGAAGCAATCGTTGATGTCTTTTTGACACATTTACCAGAAGACCTTGTTCCTTATTGGGATTTTGATTTCACAGATGAACATCCTTCTGACAAAGATAGTTCCGCCTTAGCGATCACCGCCTGTGGATTATTAGAAGCCGCAAAAATGGAAGCGTATCCTCAGTCTGAAGAATTAGCGAAAGGAATGCTCTACCAATTAGGCGAACATTACACATCCTTGTCCGAACCTGATAATGAAGGTCTACTACTACATGGCGTATATGCCCATGCAGAAGGTAAAGGAATCGATGAACCTAATCTTTGGGGCGATTATTTCTACCTAGAAGCTCTGGTACGTTTAGCAAAACCCTCGTGGAAAAAATATTGGTAAGGAGAAACCAACATGCAAACTTTTGAAATAAAAGAAGACTTTCTTTTAGATGGGCAGCCGATCAAATTGATCAGTGGCGCCATCCACTATTTCCGTCTTCCTCAATCGCAATGGGAAGATAGCTTATATAACTTGAAAGCATTAGGCGCAAATACTGTCGAAACCTATATCCCTTGGAATATCCATGAACCCAAAGAAGGACAATTCAACTTCGAAGGAATGAATGATTTCACTGCTTTTGTTGCACTTGCTCAACAACTCGGACTAATGGTGATCCTACGTCCTTCTGTATATATTTGTGCAGAATGGGAGTTTGGCGGTCTACCCGCTTGGTTATTAAAAGAACCAGGTATTCGTTTGCGGTCGACGGATGAACGATTTATGACAAAAGTCAAAAAATACTATGATACCTTACTGCCAAAGATCGTACCTTTGCAGATTTCAAACGGTGGCCCTGTCATCATGATCCAAATCGAGAATGAATATGGTTCTTATGGGATGGAAAAAGCGTATCTACGTGAAACGAAACAACTACTAGAGAATGCCGGCATCACTGTTCCTCTATTTACTTCCGATGGCGCTTGGAATGAAGTATTGGATGCTGGAACGCTGATTGAAGATGATGTATTCGTCACTGGTAATTTTGGTAGTCATTCTAAAGAGAATAGTGCGGTCTTGCAAACCTTTTTTGAGAAACATGGGAAAAAATGGCCCTTGATGTGTATGGAATATTGGGATGGTTGGTTTAATCGCTGGGGCGAGCCGATCATCAAACGAGATGCTCAAGACCTAGCGAATGAAGTCAAAGATATGTTAGAAGTCGGTTCTTTGAATCTGTACATGTTCCATGGAGGCACCAATTTTGGTTTTTATAATGGCTGTTCCGCACGTGGAAATACCGATTTACCACAATTGACAAGCTATGACTACGATGCGTTACTCACTGAAACGGGTGAACCTACAGAAAAATATTATGCTGTCCAACAAGCAATCAAAGAAGTTTGCCCCGACGTATGGCAAGCAGAACCACGTACAAAACAATTAGAGTCTCTTGGTAGTTACCCAATTGATACTAGCGTTTCTTTACTAAACACAAAAGAAACACTAGCAAAAGCGGTACCTACCGCATATCCTATGACGATGGAACAAGTCAGTAATGGGTATGGTTACGTCTTATATTCTTTGGCATTGAAAAACTATCACCATGAAAACAAAGTGCGGATCATCGAAGCAAGTGATCGAGTTTCTGTTTATGTGGACGAAACCTATCAATTGACGCAAGACCAAACAACGATCGGTGAAGAGTTCATGATCCAAGGAAAGACAGAAAATGAAGAAATCCAATTAGATGTACTAGTAGAAAATCATGGAAGAGTCAATTATGGCTCAAAATTGAATAACCCGACCCAAACAAAAGGGATTCGTGGCGGAATCATGCAAGATATCCATTTCCATCAAGGCTATCTACATTATCCTTTGCCACTATCAGCCGAGCAACTTCAGCTGATCGACTATCAAGCTGGCAAAAATCCAGCTCATCCTTCGTTTTATCACGTATCATTTGATGTAGCCGAGCCGATAGATACGTATATCGATTGTTCCAACTATGGTAAAGGAGTGATTTTTGTCAATGGGATCAACCTTGGCCGCTATTGGAATCGTGGACCGATCTATTCACTTTATTGTCCAAAAGATTTCCTTAAAAAAGGGGAAAATGAAGTGGTGATTTTCGAAACAGAAGGCGTCGAGATCCACTCTTTAGATTTTCTCGCAGAACCGAAAGTTGAGCAAAGTGTTTGATAATGATAACTAAACAAAGACGAGGGTTATCATCTGATGACCCTCGTCTCTTTTCGTTGACAGTTATTCATGTTCTAATTCAATTTTCTTGGGTTGTTCTTCTGCTGGAACTTGTTCAAACTTCCGCAATAAATAAATCTTACGAATATTCAATACTAATGTTTTGATCACCGCATACACAGGGATACAGATCAACATTCCCATGATCCCAGCAACACTTCCTGCACCGATCAATACTAAAATGATCGTTAGTGGATGAATGTTCATTGTTTTTCCGAAGAGTAATGGCTTGATCACATTGCCATCCAATTGTTGGATAACAAGAATGGATAACGCCATGTAGAGTGCTTGAAATGGCGAAATAAACAGTCCGACAATAATAGCTGGTACTGCACCAATAAAAGGGCCAACGTACGGTATGATATTCGTCACTCCGCAAACGACTGCCAGCAACAAACTATACGGCTGCTTGAAAATCGTCATTGCAATAAAACTCATCACGCCAATGATCACTGCATCCACAATCGTGCTACTGATATAAGCAGATAGTGTTTCATTCAACTCTCTGACCGTTTGGCGTAATTCTCCTCGAATTGCTTGAGGAAAGAAAGGCGATAACGCATCGATAAATTTATGTCCATCTTTGAACATAAATAATAAGATGAATGGGACAGTAAACAATAAAATAAAGAATTGCATCATAAAAGAAAGAATTCTTGAAACGCTCCCTGTCAGACTAACCAACAAGATATTGAACAAGTTGCTCAACGACAAGTTGGCAGACGCAAACTGTTCTTCTAGATTCAATGAACGAAACTCTTCTCTTTGCATGATCTCAGTCAACCAACGACTTGTTTCGTCTGCATATGCAGGGATACTTCTGGTTAATTGCACTGCTTGATCAACCAATTGAGGCAAGATGTTCATGATGGTCAAAAAGACGATCACTAATAAAACGATCAATGTCAATAGATAGCCCAACACGCGTGGTACTCGATGTTTTTCTAAAAACAAGACAACTGGATTAAACATGTAATAGAAAAATCCAGCAATGATCAACGGCATAATGATTGCAGATGCCATTCTTAAAATCGGGTGAAACACATTTGGCATACGTAAAATAAAGAAAACGCCAATAATCGTTAAGACTAATTCCACTGTCCAAAATAACAATTTTGACTCTTTGAACCTTGAATACATAGATATCCTCCAAATTTCATGCTTACAGATACTCTTATTTTATCATTTATTCATCGGTAAAGCGCTATTTTTTCTTTTATTTCTTGTTATTTAAAAAAAGTGGTTACTTAGGTAGATAAACTAACCAGATGTAAGTTAGTAATATTTTTATACGTGGATAATTCTTCGATCACTTCTGCATACGTCAATCCTTTTGGTAAATCGATCGTATAAACATTTTTATAAATACGGTAATCATCCACAAATTTTACATCAAAATTGACATCCTCGATCGTAATGTTTCTTTTTTCAAAATAATCATTCAAGAAATCCTTGGTTTCTTTTCGATGAATAAATTGGATCACTAATTTTTTCGTTGTTGGTACATGGATGATGCGCTTCACTACAGTCAATGCAAACACAATACCGACGAAACTAGTGAGTGCAATGGCATAAAAACCCATTCCGATTGCAATACCCAATCCTGCGATTGCCCAAAGTGAGGCTGCGGTCGTTAACCCAGTCACTGATTGTTTCGTAACAATGATCGTACCTGCTCCTAAAAAGCCGACGCCACTGACAACTTGTGCAATCAAGCGAGCTTCATCTGAACGGAGGGTCCCAACTAATTCAGGATACTCTAATGCATTTCTCAACGCACCACTGGCAATTTCCACTTGGATCAAGGCAATAATACAAGCCCCCATACAAACCAAAATATGTGTACGCATCCCTGCTGGACGGTTTTTATATTGTCGCTCAAAACCAATTGCTCCGCCAAAAAGCAATGCGATACTCAATCGTATAATAATTTCTGGTATGGATAAAACCATATCCTCCATGAATATTCCCCCTCCTATCAAATATAGCACGACTAAAAAAAACAAACAAAATATAACTATTTTTTATGACCTAAAAAAAGCCACTGTGCCAGATCATCTGATAAAAACCAGATGATCTCCAGTGACTGAAATCTTTTCTATTATAATTTGCTTGCTGCTGCTTCATCAACAATGACTATCACGTCATCATGATTTTGCAAAGCACTTGCTGGCATATCTGTGGTAACAGGTCCGTTGATCATTCCTTTGATTGCTTCTGCTTTACTTTCGCCATAAGCCATCAAGACGATTTTTTTACCGTTTAGAATTGAGCCGATTCCCATAGAAACTGCTTTCGTTGGGACGTCTTCCACTTTATCAAAGAAACGTTTATTGGCATTGATTGTTGATTCAGTTAAATCGACAACACTTGTTTTTCCATCAAATGGAGCACCAGGCTCATTAAAACCGATGTGACCGTTTTGACCGATCCCTAAAATTTGGATATCGATTGGATGTTCTTCAATGATTTGGTCGTAGGATTGACAAGCTTGATCTAAATCAGCTGCTTTTCCATCAGGTACGAATGTTTCTTTAAATGGTTTCTTGTCAAATAATTCAACATTCATAAAATGGCGGTAGCTTTGATCATCTGAGCCACCTAATCCAACATACTCATCCAAGTTAACAGAAGTCATGTTACTGAAATCCATGTCGCTTGAAGTCATTTCTTTATATAAAGTGATTGGCGTACTCCCTGTTGCTAAACCTAGAACTTTCGCACCATTTTCCATTCCATTTTTAATTATCTCAAAAGCTTTTTTTCCGCCTTCTTCAGCATTTTTCACACGAATGATTTCCATAACGATTACTCCTTTTGTTTTGGTATAGCCCAATTATAGCACCTTTATTTCAAAATGACAATATCTGTATAGACCAAATATGCCATAATTATCAAAATATTATTGATTTCATCAAAACGTAACTAAAAGTTCCAGAATCAAAAAAAACTATAAAAGTCATCCATCTCTAATGGCTTTCATAGTTTTTTTGTCAATTCATAGTACTAGCCTTATTCCTATTTAGGACTCTAGTGATTGTTGGATGTTTTTTCTGCGAGTAGAGAAATAGTATTGAAAAATAAACGCGCACAATTGGAAAATCAGTCCCGTAACAGTCACACCTACCCAACCATAATGTTGCCACATCATTGAGCCTAATAAAGAGCCTGTTGCTCCACCGATAAAGTACATAAACATAAAAATCGTGTTGTTGCGGTTACTTGTTGCTTCGCCAAGACCTTGTACTCTGCTTTGATTCGCTACTTGCCCGAACTGGTTCCCAACATCTAATAAAATGATTGCAACTAATAGGACAGCAACATAATCACCAGCAATGAATAAGGCTAGGAAACTGATTGTCTGCATCACTAAGCCCATGCCAACGATTCTTCTTTCTGAATAACTATCCGCCAAGCGGCCCACGATCGGCGCAGCTACTGCTCCCGACAAACCAAAGATTGCCAAGATCCCTGCTTCAAAAGTTCCCCAACCATAGGCTGGACTACTGATATAAAAGATCAGCGTTGACCAAAAAAGCGAAAACGTTCCAAACATAAAAAAGCCATTGATTGCAGCTTCACGCAACAATCGTTGCTCTTTGACGAGTTTCGGTAAGCTTTTTAGTGAGGCAAGATAAGAGACTGTTGACTCTTTTTCCAACGTTCCTTGTGTTCTCGGTAATTTTAAATAGAGTAGCACAGTGAGCGCTCCAACTAGGCAAAGGGCAAATAGGTAAACACTACGCCAAGAAAACCAACTGGCAAGAAGTCCTGAAACAGTTCGAGAGAGCAAGATGCCCATTAGTAAACCACTCAATAAGATCCCCATGGTTTTTCCTCGCGCTGCTGGTCCTGCAAGTACGGCGCCGTAAGGAATAATGATTTGCGGAACGATCGATAGTAGACCAATCAAGAAAGAAGCAACTGCAAATAGAGCAAAGTTTGGTGCGAAAAAGGCTGCTAATAAGGATAGTGCAGATAATCCCGCCATGCGAATGATCAATTTAGGTCGATCGACAACATCCCCTAATGGAACTAAAAATAATAATCCTAATGCATAGCCTAACTGAGTCAGCATCGTCAACAAACCCACAGCACTCGTATTGACTGATAAATTTGCCGCTACTTTTGTGCCAATTGGTTGGATATAATACATATTTGCGACGACTACTCCACAGGTGATCGCTAATAATAAAATCAATGATTTCGAAAGCAGTGTTTGCTTATTCATTTCCATCGGATTCCCCCATTTCCTTTCTTAGTTTACAACTTCTTAGAATAATTGAAAACAGGGAGGCTCAAATAAAATAAATAAAGTTATTTAACTAAATGTTTTCTTCGATCTCGATAGATAATGACCACCAATACTGTTAAAACTAACACACTAGCGACCAAAACAAGTGCTTTTATATGTTCCCCATGAAACAATGCTTCTCCGCCACACGCATATAAAAGGGAAGATGGCACTACGCCGATAAGGATCGATAATAATAACTCACGAACCGAAAGATTTAAGGAGGTTGCGGCAAAGTTCACGACAGAAGACGGAATCACCGGTACCATATAGCCGATCATGACTCCTATTTTTGGATGCTTCATCCGACGTATTGCTTTGACCCAACGATTCTCTTTTTTACTATGATCCATAAAGGATAAATGTTGCATCAAAACGATCGATAAGATATTTCCAAGTGCATTGCCTGTTACATTGATAACTGTTCCTAGAAATGGACCATAACTTAGGCCGACGACCACACCGATCACAGAAGTAGGAATACCTGGCACCGCACACATCAAACTGATCAATAACGTCAAAATAAACGCAGCAGATACTCCGTGTGAACGAATTTCTCGCATCCATTCTTTGCGACTTGCCCGTGGATCTAGCAATAAGTGGATATCTGGTCGATACTCTAAATAAAGTTGATAGCCAACAAACAAAATCAGCAGTAATCCTAAACCAATCAGTGTATTACGTATATATTGCTTTTTCATAGCGACTTCTTCTCCTCCTCAGACTTACTCACTGTTAGTGTATCATTAGATGAGGAAACAGAACAAACGTGATACTTAAAATACCAGACTTTCAATCACTATTATTCTAAACATGCTGAAGGCAATACAATTCGCTCAAAAAATACCGGAACTACTCATGTTAAAGTTTCGGTTCATAATCATGAATAGAAAAGATTTAATTACTTTTATTTTGCAATAATTCACTGCTTTTAGTTTACCTTGGTGGCTTTAATATCTGGCTTTCTAATTTTTCATTTATTAATATTTCCTGTTTCTTTCTACATCGTAAGAGGATTTTTTCGATTCATCAGACTTTACTATCAGAGGATTTATTGTACATGAAGTCTATAGCTATGTTTAAATTCAATATTTGCCATTTTCATCACTGCTTTTATTGCTTCATCTGAAGAGTCGAATTCATACTTACTCTTTTCGAATCCCTCTTCAACTATTGTATATCGTTCTTGATCATAACTGATAAGTAAATAGCGATCTTTTTTGAACGTAAGAATTTTTAACTTAAAACAATCCTTCGATTTAAATTTTCTTTTCAAAAATTGCTTTAATTGCTTTTTACAAATCATGTTCATTTTACTATGCCTCTACTTTCTTCATAGACTTAGTAATTCTGTGATTTTTATTAAATTGATGGACAAATCTATTTACTTCTTTATCAAATAATTCTTTTTTTAACGTTCGACTAATATAAAAAACTTGTACCTTCTTATCCTCTATCATAAAAGCAATTCGAAAATTTTCTTTTCCTAAGCGGATTTTCATTTCATAAATTGATTGTTTTACAGGTGTAACAACAAGTTTGATTCGATAAAAGTTGTGTGTCAAATACTCATTCACTTTATATAAGATTATTTCTTGATACCTTTTTGATTGATTCTCAGAAAATATATTCAGAATTTCTTTACTGACTTTAACTTCATATGTCATGCCTATCCCTTCTTACATATATTTTTAAAGTCTATCTATCCACACTTTCTCACTGATAACCTTTATGAAATTAAGCATGTGTTGTCCTTCTATTGCTTTGCCTGATTAAAGTTTCAATCATTTTCACTTTTCTATGATAGTGACATTTGCTTTTCCACAAGTTAATTCTTGTTCTAATATTGACTTTATTTGCAATGCACATTCTTTTGAAAATGGTTCAGCCTCTTCCCACGATCCTAATAATGGATAATTATGGCGTACCGTTTTAACATACTGTTTATTTTTTACTCCTCGCGTTTGGACTTCTACATAATACATAACTATACCTTCTTTGTTAAATTATTTATGTAAAGGCTACTCTTTCAAGCAGCTGAGAAAAAGTGGCAGAAAACACAGAAGCTCTGGTGAGACTAATTGAGGGTTGCAACAACAAGCCTTTTGTCCTAAAAGTTGGATAGAAGATCATGCACCACAACATAATTATAGTCTATAAAAACAAGGCTTTTTATTCGTTTTATTTATATCTGCTATAAAAAATACCACCCGAAGGTGGATGTGAATGGCATTTAGTTGGGAGTTGGTTTGCGCGACGATTTTAGTATAAAAATTATTCAGAACATTAATTAAAAAACGGAAAATATCCCACAAGTGTCATTGAGGGATATTTTACTTTTATCTACTCTTCATAAATCCAACTTCTATTTCTTTCAATAATCTTTTAAACGTCATCACCCCAGTTTCTTCAGAAGAGCTTAAAACAAACATGGTTGCTTTACCATTACCTATCTTTTGTAGCATCTCCTTTTCAACTAAGTTATTTACATTTTTTCTAACAGTGTGATCTTTATAGCTTGTAGAATTTACTATATCTTTAATTTTAAAAGCAGGTTTTTCCATGGCATATTTAATTATGCTAGTTTCTACTTCGTTCAGACCACTTAAACTTTCTAACATATTTATTTTCCATATCCTGACTTCAGTAGAATCAAAACTGGTATCAACTTCTGGAGTACGCAAGCTGTTCTTTGTAGCTACCTCAAAAATTCTAGGTCCTCCTGATCCTCCTTTTTCAGCAATTCCTACTCTTCTAAATAACGTTGAGATAATCGAATTTCTTGTTACAGAAAAACTTCCATTTATAAATTCATCTTTAGAAACTTTCATTTCTCCCGGGTTGTAGAAACTTACGTAATCATCACAATCGATTATTTTAATTACTTTATCAGAGTCATAATAAGCATGCATTAATGTATTTACTAATGCTTCTTTTAATGCAAGTAATAAGTCTGTTCTATAGGACCCTCTCGTCATATTTTCTTCTTGTCTATAGGAATCAGGCACACTATGTTCTAATTTTTGAATAACTAAATCGTAGAACGAAAACAAGTTCATCTCAGGATAATTCATATCTCCACTTGATACCCTATCTCGCCAGTCAGTATCTAAAAAGCTTTGTTTTTTAAAATAATCTAATTGAAATTTTTAAATCTATCAGTTATAGAATTATATTTGCCAAAAAATAATAATCCGCCTATTGTTAGTCTATATGGCGACTTAGAATCTTGTCTATCTTTTTTTAATACTCCAATATTCTTTAATAATTCTTCATGACTAAGCTCTAAATATTTAGAATTATTCGTATTTTTATAAAGTAGATTTCTATATTCGTTCACTGTTTCAAGATTTAAATCGTCTATGCCATAGTTTTGCAACAGCTCACTATCAATATCATTCTGCGAGTCTACGATTAGATATTTAAATTGTGCATCATCTGCAATACGATCACCATCGTCTGTTCTAATATATGTTTTACTTTTGTTGTTGTTTATATAAACTGGTCTTCTTTCATACGGTGCTTTGGGTACATTTATTTTTATAATAGATTTACCTGATACTTTGAATGTTTGAACATCTTCATTAGTAAGTAAATTAACACTAACTTTTTGTTTATCATGGATACAATTCCAAAATTCGGTAATAACTTTTTCTGGGTTGTCGACTCCAACTACTTGGTATTCTTTTTTAGATACTAGCTCTTCTATACCTAAAATTATAATTCTGCCATTAGTATTTGCAAACGTACTATAAGTTGTCCATACATCATTCGATAGTTTAGTTTGAGACTTTTTAAACTCAAGTTGGAAATTTTCTTTTGGTTCTGTGAAGATTTCATCTTTCAATTCAATAAACTTAATTTTTTACACCCCCTGATCTTAATTCAAAAGTATTGACAATATAAAAAATCGAGATATAATTTAGGTTTAATATATTTTAATCTGAATATTATCCCCATTATTAGATAGAGAATAACTTTAATGAGAGGTTTTTTTGTATACTCTAGGACTCGAACCTACACACCTTCTATTATGAGCTAAATACTCTATCTAACTGAGCTAAAGGTACAGGTTGTTACCACTAATCTATTTTTGAGTATGTAAATGAGAAATCGTGGCAACAAACTTGTTATCATAATAAAGATACGTGTATGGACGGTTATAAAATTGATTATTTTGATATGATGACAAAAATATTTTGTTAATAATTTTTACCTTTGTCACTAAGCATTAGTTCATATATAATATTATGTACTTTTATTATGTTCTTCTCCTTTATGCAAATAAGCATATATAAGGGTTTTATTTTGAAGAATTTATGGCAACGTCCTATACTTAAGTTATCAAATAAAAAGGACGTGAAGATAAATGTCAGATTTAGAACACAAAGAAGAAAAAGCTTTAGACAAAATTGTTGCTACAGTCAATAAACTGGATAAAGAATTAAATGAACTTGATACGTTATCTGAAAATCCAGAAAAAAAACACAACCTAAAAAAATGGTTAGTTGAACGTAAGGCGATTCATGAAATCAAAAAAATTCTTCATGAAGCTGATAAATACGAAAAATATGATGAAAAAGAACTTGATAAAGAATTTAAAGAAATTAATGATCTATTACAATAATCTGTTTAAACGACTCATTTTGAGTCGTTTTTTTTATACAAAAAAACTACCAGAACGAGTCTGGATAATAGTTGAGTTACAAGAAGATTGTACACGTACCCAAATTCCTTTTAGCTACCATCATCTATCGCCAACTATATCTAATTACGAATAAGTTTTAGTAATATACTTGATGAACACCTTTCTTTTCTGCAACTCCTCATGGTCAAATGGTTTTTATGTTTTTACTTGTGTTGCTACGGTTTAGAACTAGAAATAAAAAGCATTTCAAAAAAACAAAAAAAGGCTAAAAACCTTAATCAATAAGGTTTTTAACCAATCAAAAATCAATAAAATTATTTAACTGTTACAGAAGCGCCAACTTCTTCAAGTTTAGCTTTTAATTCTTCAGCTTCTTCTTTAGAAACGCCTTCTTTAACTGGTGCAGGAGCGCCATCAACTACAGCTTTAGCTTCTTTCAAGCCTAAGCCAGTTGCTTCACGAACTGCTTTGATAACTTTAACTTTTTGGTCTCCAGCTGCAGTTAATTCTACAGTGAATTCAGTTTGTTCTTCAGCAGCAGCACCGCCACCAGCAGCAACTGCAGCTACAGGAGCAGCAGCAGATACGCCAAATTCTTCTTCAATAGCTTTAACTAGGTCGTTAAGTTCTAGGATAGTTGCTTCTTTTAACTCAGCAACGATGTTTTCAATGTTCAATGCCATTTTTGTTTCCTCCATTTTAAATGTTCTTTTTTTATTTATTGTTTATGCTATGCGGCGATTAAGCTGCATCTCCATCTTCTTTGTCTGCGACTGCTTTGACAGCGTAAGCCACGTTGCGGACTGGCGCTTGTAGTACAGATAGCAACATAGATAGAAGTCCTTCGCGGTTTGGCAATTTTGCCAATGCTGTGATTTCTTCCAATGTAGATACTTTACCTTCGATGATACCGCCTTTGATTTCTAATGCTTTTGCTTCTTTAGCAAATTCGTCCATGATTTTCGCTGGTGCTACTACATCTTCGTTACTGAATGCAACGGCTGTAGGGCCAGTGAAAACTTCGTCCATGCCTTCTAGGCCGGCTTTTTTCGCTGCACGTGAAAGGATTGAGTTTTTGATAACTTTCATTTCAACGTTAGCTTCACGAAGTTGTTTACGTAAGCGAGTTACTTCATCAACAGTTAATCCACGGTAGTCAACTACGACTACAGAAGCTGCTTCAGTAAATTTTGCACTTACTTCGTCAACGATTGCTGCTTTTTTTGCGATAATTGCTTCACTCATTTTTGAGTTTCACCTCCTGAATTTTGATGGAAGAGTTTTTTACGACTGGATCGTTTGTTCATCATCTAATCACTGCGTTCTTAGTGATTCTACTCGCTTGCGCTCGAAAGGAGACTCCTTTCGCTCAACTCAATAAGTATTGTTCATCATCTAATCTCTTCGTTCTTAGTGATTCACAACAAAAAACTCTATGCCACCGTAGACATAGAGGGACTATTGAATATATTCAATAAACGTCCTCGGTAGGAAATTAAGGCTACGCCACCTACTGTCTTCGGTACAAGTTAATTATTAACCTCAACTAGCTTAGCACGCTAAACTAGTTGAGTCAAGAATTATTTTTCAGTTGGATCAATCAACGTTCTAATCGTTGGATTAGAAAGAAGCTTGGTCTACATGGATACCAGGTCCAAATGTTGTTGTTACAGTAATGTTTTTCATGTATTGACCTTTAGCTGCAGATGGTTTAGCTTTCACTAATACATCATGGATCGCAGCAAAGTTTTCAACTAATTTTTCGTTGTCGAAAGAAACTTTACCGATTGGTACGTGGATGTTTCCAGCTTTGTCAACGCGGTAAGTTACTTTACCAGCTTTTACTTCGTTGATTGCTTTTGTTACGTCCATTGTTACAGTACCAGTTTTAGGGTTTGGCATTAAGCCTTTAGGTCCTAATACACGTCCTAGACGACCAACAGTAGCCATCATGTCAGGTGTTGCAACAACTACGTCAAAGTCAAACCATCCGTTTTGGATTTTTTGAACCATATCGTCGTCACCAACGAAGTCTGCACCAGCTGCTTCAGCTTCTTTTGCTTTGTCTCCTTTAGCAAATACTAAAACAGTTTGTGTTTTACCAGTTCCGTTTGGTAATACAACAGCTCCACGAATTTGTTGGTCTGCTTTTTTAGGGTCTACGTTTAGACGGTATGCAACTTCAACTGTTGCATCAAATTTTGCAATGTTTGTTTCTTTCGCTAATGCTACTGCTTCAGCGACAGAATAAACTTTACTTGAATCCACTTTTTTCAATGCTTCTTGCATTTTTTTGCTCTTTTTAGCCATTTTGGTTCCTCCTTGATTGTGGTTATAACGGTTGTACCTCCCACGTGTCCTATACCTTTCAATACAGGGCCAACTGAGAAGCTACTTTCTTAGGGTGTAGATTATTCTACAGTGATCCCCATGCTTCGTGCAGTTCCTTCAACCATGCGCATTGCTGCTTCAACGTTAGCTGCGTTTAGGTCTTCCATTTTTAATTCAGCGATTTCTTTTACTTGATCGCTAGAAACTTTAGCAACTTTATTTTTGTTTGGTTCGCCTGAACCTTTTTCGATTTTCGCTGCTTTTTTCAATAATACTGCAGCTGGTGGTGTTTTTGTAACGAATGTGAATGAACGGTCTTCGTATACAGAAATCACAACTGGAATGATCAAACCTGCTTGATCAGCTGTACGAGCATTGAATTCTTTTGTGAATCCCATGATATTGATACCCGCTTGACCTAGTGCAGGACCTACTGGGGGAGCTGGAGTTGCTTTACCTGCAGGAATTTGCAATTTAACGATTTTTTCTACTTTCTTTGCCACGAGACATACCTCCTTAAGTCCGTGATGTGGTTAATTGGAGATGCATATTTCTCCTCCCACGTATTGTCAGTTGATCTTAAAACCAATTGACATATCATGTACATAACGAATGCACACTGATACAGTATAGCAAATTTTTCTCTTTTTTCAACAATTTTTTCTGATTATTTTCACCTTTATCCAAAAAAAAGCTAAATATCTGGTTAAAACGTGAAGAAATCTCTTTATAAATCGCTTATTTATGCTAAACTTACGCCTGTATGAACCTAATACATATTATATATAACAAATAAGTTCTTCTATTCTAATGAGGTGAAATAATGAAAGATCTAAAATACAGAAGTGTATTTGATATTATTGGTCCTGTCATGATTGGACCGAGCAGTTCGCATACTGCTGGAGCAGCAAGAATCGGAAAGATCGTCCGTAGTATTTTTGGTGATCAACCAGATTCTGTTGACATCTACCTATATGAGTCTTTTGCCAAAACCTATCGTGGACATGGTACTGATATTGCCTTAGTTGGAGGATTATTAGGCATGGAACCTGATGATTCTCGTTTAGCAGATTCGTTAAGGTTGGCTCATGAAGCAGGTATGGAAGTATTATTCGTACCTAAAAGTGAAAAAGCCGATCATCCTAATTCCGTCAAAATTTTGTTGAAAAAAGGCAGTCGAAAGCTTTCGGTTACAGGCATCTCAATTGGTGGGGGTAACATCCAGATTTCTGAATTGAACGGCTTCAAGATTTCATTAAGCATGGGAACACCAACCTTGATCATCGTCCACCAAGACGTTCCTGGCATGATTGCTAAAGTCACCAATATTCTTTCAGAAACCAACACCAATATCGGTACAATGACAGTTACTCGTGAGTCAAAAGGCGAAAATGCCATTATGATCATGGAAGTGGACGATCCTCAAGTAGAAGATACCGTAAAAAAACTAAAACAGTTACCAAATATTGACAGTGTCAATTATTTCGAGTAAAGGAGCAGACGAGGTATGTTTTTATCAATTGAAGAATTAGTCCAACAAGCACAAGACTACCCTAGCGTTGCCGAATTGATGATCGCAGTTGAGATGGAGATGAGCGGTCGTTCTCGTGAGCAGATCATCAAGATCATGGAAAAGAATCTACTCGTGATGGAACAATCTATCGCAGAAGGAAATGCCGGCGTAACTTCTGTCACAGGAATTACTGGCGGCGATGCCAAAAAGATGGACAACTATCTTTCTAACGCTGGTTTTCTTAGTGGCGAAACAATCTTGACCGCGGTTCGTAATGCGATTGCTGTGAACGAAGTCAATGCCAAAATGGGATTGATCTGCGCAACGCCTACTGCGGGCAGCGCAGGAGTTGTCCCAGGTGTCTTGATGGCCGTACGTGATCGTTTGCAATTAACCCATGAACAACAACTCGACTTCTTATTTACAGCTGGCGCTTTTGGCTTGGTCATTGCAAACAACGCATCAATCAGCGGGGCTGAAGGTGGCTGTCAGGCAGAAGTTGGATCGGCGAGTGCGATGGCTTCGGCTGCCTTGGTTTGTGCGAAAAACGGCACAGCTCACCAAGCCGCCCAAGCGGTGGCAATCACGCTTAAAAATATGATGGGTTTGATCTGCGATCCTGTAGCTGGTCTCGTCGAAGTCCCTTGCGTTAAAAGAAATGCTTTAGGTTCGTCACAAGCATTCATCTCAGCTGATATGGCTTTAGCTGGCATCGAAAGCGTGATCCCACCTGATGAAGTAGTCGCTGCCATGTACCAAGTGGGCAGACAAATGCCTTCGATTTTCAAAGAAACCGCAGAAGGCGGACTTGCAGTGACACCTACCGCGAAACGACTAACGAAAAAAATCTTAGAAAAACAATCATAGTTACTTCTTATATCAAAAGCAGAATCAGACAATGCACAAAAATTCGTTATCGCCAAAGATATGCCGAATAACCATGGCAGCAAATTTGCTGCCATGGTTATTCGGTTTGTTTCTTACATCCTCTGCTTTGCTTCAAACACAAATTGCCCCATTTGTTCATAGAGATCCGCTTTGATTTGTTTAAAATCATGATGGACTAACTGATGATCACGTACGAGTTGTCTGCCATCCACCCATACATGGGCCACATTGGAAGCATTCGCTGAATAAACTAAGGCAGAATATGGATCAAAAATCGGAAACATATTCACAGACTGCGTCTCAACTACAATAAAATCTGCCTTGTTCCCTACAACAAGCTGACCAGTCTCTTTAAAATCTGACAATTCCGCCCCACCTCTAGTGGCTAAACGGACAATTTCCTTCGCTGGGAAAAGCGCACGATCTTTTTCAAAGGTTTTATGGAAATTGGCAAAGAGCTTCATTTGTGCAAAGAGGTCTAAAGTGTTGCCACTACTTGGACCGTCTGTACCTAACCCGACAGTTAACCCCGCAGACAGCATGGCTTTAACTGGTGCTACACCTTTCGCTGATTTTGTGTTCGCGCCGATACAGTGCGCAATTCCGACTTGCTCTCCTGCTGTAGCGACCAAGGCAATATCTGCTTCTGTCATATGGATACAATGGGCCATGATCAACGGTCTGTTCATAAAACCTAAGTCTTTTAATAACTCGAATGGCGTTTGTTGATACTGCTTCGCTAATTCCTGCATCTCATAGTCCATTTCTGCCACATGCAAGGTGATCGGCACATCGAATCGTTCACTCAATTCAACTGTCTGCTTCAGCCCTTCATAGGTATTGGTATTCGGCGCATGAGGAGCCAACGCAGGCGTAATCAATGGATGATCTTTCCACTTTGGCAGGAATGTCTCACAATAAGTCAAGCCGCCAGAAGGCTCTACATTATCACACACAGGCATATCAATGATCGTTTCACCAAGAATCGCACGAATCTTAAACTGATCACATACTTGCGCGACTTGATCTTCAAAATAATACATGTCACAAAAACCTGTCACACCACTAAGCAACATTTCACTAATTGCATATGCTGTACTTGCTGCCACTAGCTCTGGCGTCATGAACGCTTCTAATGGAAATAAGAACCGTCGTAACCGATCTGGCACATCGTCTCCTAAAGATCGAAAAGGAATCATCCCAGCATGGGTATGTGTATTCACAAAACCTGGCAACAAGATGCCGCCTGCTCCATCGATGACTTCCTCCGCAGAAGCTATCCCTTCCTGCCATTCTCCTATCTCAATGATACGATTTTCTTCAATCCGTACATACCCGTTTTTGTATTCAGTCAGTTGATCATCCATCGTTAGAACGTGGACATTTTTTATCAGTGTACTCATAACAAAACACCATCACTTGGAAAAACCAGCGGATAAAATTCCTGTGTTTTCGTATTCATCATTCCTTTATCTGTCATTTTGATTGCAGGTGAAACTGGTAGTGACAACGTAGAAAACGACATGATCTCATTCATGTTTTTATAGCCTAGATTTTGCATTTCTCTACGCACAGTTTTTAAGTCTTGGCCTAACTCTTCAATTGGCGCTTGTGAAACGATCCCGCCAATCGGTAGCGGGCAAGTTGCTGTTAATTTGCCCTCTTTAACTACCACATAGCCACCTTGTAATTCCAACAATTTTTGCTGAGCCAGCAGAATGTCTTGGCAGTTATTCCCCATCACCATCACGTTATGATGATCATGCGCCCAAGTCGTCGCAATACTTCCTGGTTTTGAAATGGGTTCTTCCATCAAAGCATACGCCACATTGCCATTCTTTCCATAACGTTCCATCACGAGCAATAAGGCGCAATCTGAATTTTCCCAATCGAGGTACCCATCTTTCACCGGAATTTTCTTCGTGATCCGTTCTGTAAATGTACCAACCTCATGTTTACGAATAACATTACAACGAACACTTGCCAAATCCGTTTTGACTGGCAACCTTAGATCGTCTAAAGAAAGCTTTTTACAATGGACCGTTTGACTGTATGAAGTAGGAAATTGTTCGATTTTTTCTGGATAAGTGATCGCCTTACCTTGCCTGTAGACTTCTTTGCCCGATTTAAAGACCGCAGAAATAGCGAATGTGGATAAATCATCTAACAAAATAAAATCAGCCATTCGTCCAGGTCCAATCAATCCACGATCATTCAAACCCATTCTACGTGCAGGCGTATAAGTCGTCATATAGATCGCTTGTTCGATCGGCACCCCCGCCTCTACTGCCTTTTTCAAATTTTCATTTAAGTGACCAGTGAGTAAATCGTCTGCCATCACATCATCAGTGATGAGACAAGCATAGTCATAATATTCATTTTCTGTGATCACCGCCATATTTTCCGGTGTAATCGACTTGTTTTGGAATTGGATGAACATGCCGTTCTCAATTTTTTCTGCTAAGGATTCCGGAAACTGATGCGTATGATCAGAAGAAATCCCGCTATACATAAATGCTGCCAATTCTTCTTCGTAAATTTTAGGACAATGTCCTTCTAACGGCATGGTCGGACGTTTTTCTTTACATAGGTCAATAATTTGGCGAATCAGCGAAGTTGGTTCATGGGCAATGCCGTGAAAATTCATGGCTTCGCCTAAACAAATCACTTTTGGATTGTCT
Source organism: Heliconius ismenius (assembly GCA_001485965.1). Lineage (NCBI taxonomy): Eukaryota > Metazoa > Arthropoda > Insecta > Lepidoptera > Nymphalidae > Heliconius > Heliconius ismenius. The sequence continues at coordinate 35,139 of FAPP01007957.1, read as the reverse complement.
AACAACTTTTCTGTTTCAGCTAACCCAATGATGCCACCGGTAGTTTCTAGTTCAGGTGTAGTGGAAGGAACGGACGATGGGATTGCATGGAAAATATCTAATTCCGTTTCTGCAGCCATAAATTCAGTCAACCCTTCAAGCCCAAAAACATTTGCCATCTCATGCGCATCCGCAATCACTGTAGTCACACCAAATGGTAAAACGGCCTTTGAAAAAATACTTGGCGTAGTCATTGAACTCTCAATGTGCATGTGGCTGTCAATCAAGCCAGGAATCATGTATTTCCCTCGGCCATCAATTTCTTGAAGGATCTCCAAGTGACTCAGATCCTTTGTTGTGATGTAATAAAATTTTTCACCGCTGACTGTGACATGTTTCTTCTCAAAACATTGTTTGGCTGTGTTATACACTTGTGCATCTCTAATCAGTAAGTCAATCTTCACATTTTTCCCTCACTTTTATTGTCCTTAGACAAGAATAAGGGGCTGTGCGCTTCCGACACAACCACCCCAATGTTTATTTTTTCAATGATTTCCCGTTATAGGAAAATGTTTATTGGTTGATCAAACGATTCCAACGATCGATCCAGTCAGTCATTTGACTATTCACGAAATCAAAGTCAATATTTTTTGCGCGATCAGCAACTGCCCCATACGTCATATTACCAGCTTCTTCTTCACTCAACTCCACTTTATCATTCGTCGGTGCTTCATTTAATGAAAGTGCCTTTGTTTTTTGTGATTCTTCGCTAATTCTATAGTTGATGAATGAGTAAGCCAATTCTTTATTCGCTGCTTCTTTTGGAATATTGATCGTGTTGTAGTTCGCATATGTGCCACTTTCTGGTACAACATACTCGATCGTATCAGAATCTCCTTTGACGATATCATAAGCAAAATCCATCACGATCGCTGCTTCGATTTCTCCTGCTTGGAACATGTTTGCTAAGTCAGAAGATCTTGCATAGGTCTTAACGATATTTGGTTTCAATTCTTCTAAGGCTTCAAATGCTGCCTCGCCATTGTCATCTTCAATCGCTACACCCGCATGATCACTTGCAATATACATCATCAAAGGACCGGCAGTCGTAGTAATTTCCGGGATCGAGATTTTTCCTTCTAATGCTGAATCCCAAAGATCTGACCAGCTAGTAATTTCTTTTCCAACTTTTTCTCTGTCGTAAACGATACCTACACTGTTTACAGCAATCGGAACACCCGCACCACTATCAAAGACTTCCTTCGCTCCTTCAGTTAAGTCCGCTAAATTCGGGATTTTTGATTCATCTAGTTTTTCAAATAATTCTTGAGAAGCGCCATCCGCTGAGTTCGCTTGCGCTAACTCAATCACGTCGATTCCTCTAGGATTACTGATTAATTTGTTGAAGCGATCGCCACTATTCCCTAGATCCATTGTGATCTTCGCATCGAATTCTTTTTCAAAAGGATCCATTACATCGCTTTTCACGATATCTTCACTTAAACCAAATGTTGATACAACTAGATCTTTTGACTCTTTCGCTTCGGATGAATTAGTTTCAGATCCTCCACCGCAAGCTGTCAATACAAACATACTCGCTAAAACTACTGAACTTACTAGAAAGCCTTTTTTCACTGATTTTTCCCCTTTTCTTTGCTTATTTATCTTCCAAAAGAACGATTTTATCTTTTGGGAAATGCAGGTTGATTTGATCCCCTGCTTGGTAAATTTGTTTATCCGTACCGTTTACTAAGAACTTACCTAAAGCCGTTGTCACTTCATACTGGTAACTTTTCCCTAAAAATGTTCTGACTTTCACTTCACCTTTTACAACGTTATGTGTCGCATCAGAGGCAATCTCGATATCTTCGGGACGGATCGTCGCTACTAATCGTTCTGCTATCGGTTGCTCATAAGGTGTCTCAATGACATTCCCTGCTGCTTGATAGCGGATGCCTTCGATTGGTTCAACTGGAAAGAAATTTTCAAAACCGATAAAATGTGCAACAAAACGAGTTTTGGGATGCCGATAGATTGTTTCCGGTGTATCATATTGCTCGATAACGCCATTATTCATGACCGCGACTTTATCCGAGATCGAAAAGCATTCTTCTTGATCGTGGGTCACAAAAACTGTTGTGATACCAAGTTGTTGTTGAATACGTTTGATCTCGATCCGCATTTGGACACGTAGTTTCGCGTCTAAATTACTTAATGGTTCGTCTAAGAGTAGTAACTTAGGTTCAATAACCAATGCTCGAGCCAATGCCACTCGTTGACGTTGCCCACCTGATAGTTGTTTCGGGTAACGATCACCCAACTGTTCTAAGCCACAGATTGCTAACATATCTGCTACTTTCTTGGCGATATCCGCTTTATTTTCTTTACGCAATTTCAAACCGAAAGCAACATTCTCAGCAATCGTTAGATGAGGAAACAACGCATAGCTCTGAAATACCATACCAAAATTACGTTTATGCACAGGAACTTTCACTAATTCTTGATCTTCCAGAACAAAAGAGCCCTCATTCGGCGAAATCAATCCAGCAATCACACGTAGCGTCGTTGTTTTACCGCAACCACTGGGGCCTAATAAAGAAACTAGCTCTCCTTTTTCCATTGAAATAGACAAATCTTCTAATATATTTTGTTTTCCGTCATAACTCACACGGATATTGTTCAAATTTACAAAACTCACGGTTCTCCCCCTCATAGTTTCCAGTCATTCTCAAGTACGGTTCGATTTCTTCACTCAATAGTTAAGCGATTGAAGCCAATCCTAACGTTTTCTCAATAATAAACATCAAGAAAACGGTTAATACCATGATCATTACTGAAATCGCCGACACAGTCGGGTCATACGTATATTCAATGTAGCTCAACAATGAAGTGGGCAACATCGTTACTCCTGGTCCAGATAAAAACATTGAAACTGGTACATTATTGAATGAGTTGACAAAAGCCAGCATAAACGCCGCAAATATTCCAGAAGAAACATTTGGTAAGACGACTTGCATAAAAGCGCGGGTTTTGGTACAACCCAACGTCCAGGCAACTTCTTCAATCGAAAAATCTAATTGCTCCATGCTTGAACCTACGACGCGAATGATATACGGTAGGCTGATCAAAAAATGACCAATCAATAAAGCTTGGATCACCGGCAAGTTAAACTTGATCACAATGTATTGGAACAAGGAATAGCCGACAACGATACCCGGAATCATCGTTGGTGATAAAAAGAAATTTTTAAAAAGCTGTTTACTCTTCATGTGGTAACGAGAAAGTGCGTAAGAAGTCGGCACGCCTACTAATAAAGCTAACAGAGTAGCCCCTACGCCAATACTTAAACTCAATTTAAAGCTATTCATAAATGTTTCAGAACTTAGTGCTTTCTTGTACCATTCTAATGAGAATCCATCAATCGGAAATTGTATCGTCGATGATTGTCCAAAAGACGTTACAACAATAATCACTAATGGTAAAAACAAAAACGTAAAAACTAATACTGCGATGATCGTCATCCCTTTTTGCTTACGCATGATTCATTTCCCTCCGATCTAAACGTGCAGCAATCATATTCAATCCTTTATTCACGATCAGAGTCGTGATGATCATGATCAATGCAATGACACTTGCTGAAGTCCAATCACCTAAAGTCGATGCTTTCTGGTATAAGAAAGTTGCCATCATCATATTTTGGTTCCCACCTAAAAGTTGTGGTGTCGTATAAGCCGTCAATGTGCCTGTAAATACTAAAATACTGCCAACGATCACTCCAGGTATACAAAGCGGCATGACAATTTTATAGAACGTTTTAAACGGACTCGCACCTAACGTTTCGGCAGCTTCCAGTGTTTCTTTCTCAATATTTTCCATCACGCCAACAAGTGTCATGACCATGGTAGGTAAGAATAAATAGACAGACCCGATAATAATTGCAAACTCCGTATATAGTAAGGCGATGGGTTGTTCGATCAGTCCTATGCGAATCAAGAAATTATTGATTACTCCTGTCCTTCCTAAAATGTTGATCCAAGCAAAACTACGGATGACTGAATTGGTCAATAATGGAAACATCGTCATTGCCATCAATAAACTTTTCCACTTTTTACCCACACCTGCAATAAAATAAGCAGTTGGAATACCTAAAACGGCAGAAATCAACGTCACAATGACAGAAACGCGAATTGTTCGAAGAAAAATCTTCAAATTGAAATCATCTGTCAAAAAACTGGTGTAAGCACTTAGACTAGCACCTGTTTCAGTAAAAATAGTTGGCCATATAATATTGACCAATGGCAAAATCATAAAAAATAGTAATAAGATCGTTCCTGGCGCAATGATCAAATACGGAACATTCTTCCTCATTGTTCTCCCCCTCATTCGTGTTCTGTCTCATTATAAGAAAAAATACGAACATTTTCAAGAAAACTTTGTAATATATTCAGAAAAAACATGAGTTATATGAAAAACATCGTAAAAAACCTGCGTTTATCCGTTTTATACAAAAAATACTCGTATTCATTTTATTTTTTTAGTTATCTATATTTATTCGCCAAACGATTATTAGCAATTAATGCGAGTTAATTATCAAAAGTGTCGAGGAATACATCTCAGACGAAACAGAAAATCAGTTTTCTGGAAACCCAAAAAGAGCAATTACCGAACATTCACCCAAAAACGTTCGTTAATTACTCTTTTTATTCGACTCAACTATTCCATAAAAACTGACTAACTTCTCGATCCACTTCTTCATTTTCATGAAGCATACTATGTGAAGCACCTTCACCTTCTTCGACCTTTTCCATTACAGGGTTACCATGTTGTTTCAATAAGGCGTAAACTGCCAATGCACTATTCAGCGGAACAGTTCCATCACTTAGCTCTACTTCACTCAACTGCCCTGCAACTAATAAAAATTGTGTGTCGGTAGGGAGATTCCCTATCATTGTTTGATAATCTTGATACCTTGAAGACACCACTGTTGGCCCATTTTCGAGTAAATCAGCTAAATTCTGACCGCTATCATCCACAAAATCATTGAAAGGTGCGCCTAGTGCTACAAACTTTTCAACTTGCGGTAAAGTTGTTTCTTGACCATACGTGACTAGATAACGGAGGCCGCTGACTCCACCCATCGAATGTCCGACAATATTCACTTTGTTGATTTGATCAGTTGTCTGCAAATAAACCAGACATGCACGAATCCATTCTGCTTGATTCCACTCATCATTTTCATTGTCTTCGAAAAGCACTTGGATCATTGGATTGGTTGCTTCTTTTGATAACTCCCCTTGCGCTTGAACGTTCCCATTAGTATCTACAGTCAATGTCAATTCTTGTTGCCCTTTGCTTTCTCCTTCTAACCGATCGATCATTCCTTTGAATGAATTCACTGTTCCTTTATATCCGTGAACAAATAAGGTAGGCACACTCCCCTTTTCTACGGATTCTACTTGGCTTGTCCTCGTTGTTTCAGTAGAGGCAGTTTCTTTATGGCTCTTGTTTTCTTGCGTTTGACAACCAGAGAGGATTAGCAGTACCAGCAACACCATGCCACTTAGCACCCGATTAAAATTCACTTTGTTTTGTTTTATCACTTTTCTCACTCCTTTCATTCAAGACAAAAAAGAGCTGAGATGACTAGGCATCCCAACTCCTCCATTATTCTGATCACTGTTTAGTCGATTTTATCTACTTGATCAAAATCAAGCTCTGTACTTGTTTCACGACCGAACATGTCAATGTTTACTTTTAGTTTTTCTTTTTCTTCATCGACTTCTGTCACTTGACCTTCTAATCCAGCAAAAGCTCCTTCGATGATCTTAACAACTTCGCCAACTTCTACTTTCAGTTCGTTTTGACGTAAACTCATACCGATTGAACGTAAGATATGATTTACTTCTTCCGGTAATAAAGGTGCAGGCTTACTTCCTGCTCCGTGAGAACCAACAAAACCTGTAACGCCCGGTGTGTTACGGACAACATACCATGAAGCATCTGACATGATCATTTCTACTAAGACATATCCAGGGAATGTTTTATGAACGATTTCTTTTTCTTTCCCATTTTTCACTTCAGTTTCTGTTTCTTCAGGAACAACGACACGGAAAATAAAATCAGCCATTTTCATACTTTGCGCACGTGACTCGATATTTGCTTTTACTTTGTTTTCGTATCCAGAGTATGTATGCAATACATACCAATTTTTTTCAAAAGATTCCATTGAAGGCTCCTCATTTCATTTGTAAAATAAAAAAACCTCAGTTCCCCGAAGCTTTTCCTCTCTTTGATTATAGCACCGTTTGCTGGTTTTTACTAGTGACTTATTTTTAGTTCTCTAGTAATTTAAAAAGCGTTATTTATTCTTATTTTGGTGCAGAAATTATATTATCTACTGTTTTTTTGAAAAAAAATAATTCCTTAAAAAGCTTATTTTATAAAGATGAATCAATAAATTTTTTTATTTTTTGTTATTCAGCGAAAAGGCATAGGAAAATACATACCCATGTCAATATTATTTATTCCTACAATGTACAATTATAGTCATAAGGCATCTTATTGAGCTTTAAAGAACTTTACGAGAGGAGGTATCCCCATGGAAACAATTAGACAACTCATTGCAACGGTTTTTGATTGGTTAGATTCTCTCGCCTTGATTCTCTCCTGTCTCACTGTTTTCTTTTTAAGTTTAAAAGTCTCATCTTTAGAAAAAGAAGTAAAAATACTAAAGGATACTTTTGAAAACCATTCAAAATAAGAATCATGTTGTATGAATCAATACATATCTACATTTTCAGATAGTCCAATCAGTTCAAACTCTCCCTAAATAAGCAAACAAGAAATCTCTTTTAGCCTCATATATTAAAAATATGTTCAATCTCGTATTGTGTTTCAAATCTATGTAAATCAGTTAAAAATTCATTCTTCAACTTGCTCGCTCCAATCAATTCTAATCCCATAATAAAATCCTTTATTTTATTACTGACAGCCTCTCCTTCGATGTGCGCAAGTAAAAGTTGATAAAACCGATGATATATTTCAGTTTCTCGCTGAAAAATAATTCTACGTCGAGTCTCACATAGTTTTTCCAAATAATACTTAGCTAATTTTAGCTCATCTCTTTCAATCATCAGTAAAAACACATTATTATAAATACCTGATAATATGGAATGGAAGCTCTCCAACTCTCCTTTTTTCATCACATTCTTTTCTACTTCTTTCAATCGCTGTTTAATGTAACTTGTTTCAAATAAATAGAGGAGAGAGGCAAAGGTAGTCATTTCAAATCTTCCCCACTCATCGATTTTCTCTAAATAATCAGATAATCTTTTCAGATAATTAGTATCATTTTTATTTAATTTTTTTTACACCATTGATTACCTCATACCACTTATAAGTTTTGACAGCAAGATAATTTCTTATGACGATTAATCATCTGAGTATTCTACTTCTTGGACTAGTTTTTTTAATTGATAATTGATTGCACCACTATTTTTTTCTAGATTTCGGAATATTTTCTTCAAACTCAAATTTTTTTGAGATACTTTATCTCCATCAAGATAAAACATGAATTCATCGATCGTCATATTCAAGCGTTCTAATAATTCTAAAAAGACTAATAATGGTAAATGATTTTTCCCATTCTCATATTTAACTAACGTTTCCCGCGAAACAATTCCATCGGCTAGCTTTTTTTGAGAGATGCCTCTGTCAACACGCATTTTTTTAATAATTCATGAACTTCCATATGTTCCTCCTTACTTATCAACTAGCAAAGCAAAAGAATCATCAATGATTCACAAAAAACTTGTTGAAATTTCACGGTTACTATCAAAAAAATAGAGCTTCCAATTGATTGATAATCATGGATAGCTCGCCTTTTATTTAGATAAACTTATTGAATTATTGCAAGATCCATGCAAACAGACTTTGGATCGCTGTATCCATCACGAAAAACATTAGTCCGAAGATGATCGATGTCTCGATAACGACTAGTGTATCTTTACGTAATTGTTTTTTACTTGGCCAAGTCACTTGTTTCATTTCATCTTTTACACTTTTAAGAAATTTCATCGTAAGCCTCCTCCTTGTTATTTTGTCTCTTTATGTAATGTGTATTGATTACAATATTTACAAAATTTGTTGATTTCCAAACGCTCGCCGCTTTTTCCTTCACTAATCGACTTCGTATAGTTTCGAGAACCACAAACGGAACATGCTAATGCCGCTTTTTTCTTTGCCATCCGTTTCCCCTCCTCACTGAAAACCAAATTTATACCATACTACATTATCATGTAAATTATTTTATGTCAATTAGTGATCATACGCTCTACTGTTTTTATTTTAGTTATGATATGATTACTTAAAGGATTTTAAAAATGAACAATCTGGAGGTATGACTATGCTATTAAAAACTCTTGTTTACAAGAAAAAAGATTTGACTACCGTCTCTGAGACAAGCAACTTGGAAGAAGCACTAGAAATTTTAGAAACATCCGGTTACCGTTGTGTACCGATTCTTGATACTTCCGGAAATATTTTCCGTGGGAATATTTATAAAATGCACATCTATCGTCACAAAGCAAATGGCGGCGATATGACTTTACCAGTCACTCATCTATTGAAAAACGCAACAAAATTCATTTATTTAGATACTTCTTTCTTTAAAGTATTCTTTACGATCAAAGAGCTTCCATACATTGCTGTACTTGATAGCCAAAACCATTTCTATGGGATTTTGACACACAGTACCTTACTTGGTATGTTGTCTCAGTCTTGGAGCGTAGAACAAGGAAGCTACGTCTTGACGATTGCTTCGACAGGTAAACAAGGTGACTTAGCGGCGATTTCAAAAATCATCGCAAAATATAGTAGCATTGCTAGTTGTATCACTTTGGATATCGAAAAAGATGAATACATCCGTCGTACCTTGATCACTCTACCAGCTCATACAGAAAAAAGTGTCTGTGATTCGATCGTCAATCACTTAGAAAAGAAAAATTACAAAGTGATCGAAATTGAAAATTTACAAGATACTGATAAATAAAAACCTGTTTAGTGGTTGATATTTACTAACTATTTTTCGAAAAATCATATTTCAAAAAAGCCAGAAATCCCAAAATCATTTACGACTTTTGGAATTCCTGGCTTTTTTACTCGATTAAAAACAATCATACACGATCGTTGAATTTCACTGCTTGGTCTAGATAATACATCAATGGCGCAGAAACAGCCATCACGATAAATTCACTTAACGCAAGTGTACCATACGTTGTCCAAAACGCTTGACCGCCAGTTGGTACTAACATATAAGCAATCATAAACATACTGATTGTAAAGAACGCTGTATTTAATGCTAAGCGCACTTTGACATTTTTCACTTTATTTTGGATAAGTGCCGTTAGTCCTAATGCAAGTAGTGTTTGACCACCACCGAAAATCACATCCATGACACCAAAACCATAAATGGCATTATAAACGATCACGCCACCTAAGACACCCCATAATAATTTTCGATTGAATACAACTAAATGATTCAAACTTTCTGAAATACGAAATTGGATTGGCCCCGAAGACACAGGTGCTACCAAAATCGTTAACGCTAGATATAAGGCCATGATCAGCCCATTAATAACGACTACCATCAGTCGTTGCCTACTCTTTGTTCTCTCCATATTCTATTCCTCATTTCTCCTAGTTTTGTTAATGCGGGATGGTTGATGAACCGCAAGGCGTATTATAACATAACAATTCTAGATTACAACCTTCCCTCCACCCCACCATTTCAGCATTTTTACCTTACCCTGAAAAGATTGTTATAAAAAATAAAAGAAATAAAAGAAATAAAAGAAATAAAAACAAGCAAGACACCTCGAGTAGTTAGCGCAAGACCTTATTGAACAGCCTCGTTGAGAGATTGAGGCTTGATAGATAAAGGAATCGCACTCTTCTTATCAAAAAAATGAGTGTCGCTGTTGACTAATACTCTCCAGACAATTCTTTGTTTCTATCTTTTACCTACGTTTTTTCGTCTGTTCTTTATTGTATTTTCTAACTTAACTTCTTTTTCATTTCCCCAAACCTCTGCTATAATAACCAAGATTGTAATTCTTTTGACAATAATGACGAGATGCTTTGTTGAACCTTCAGTGGTTGACTCTATTATTCAACCACTGCTTACTCAGGGTGAGACGATTTAGTAAAGCATCGTTGATCTATTTACATGACTAAAACCACAAGTATTCACAGCTGTTGATTAAATCTGACACTGCTTGCTCTCCTTTTGACTATGTCGCCTTGCTATCGTATGTTAATGAGAACTCATGAAGGAGCCCGACAAGACTTGTTTTCTCAACTCAGGTACACGATACTTTGGTGCATTCCAGGAGGAAAAAATGAATTTTCATTATCACCTATTAATCAACCAAGCTGCTGGTAGCGGAAACGGAAAGAAAACAGCGGATAAGATTTTACCAATTTTGGATCAAAAGAAACTTTCCTATACGGTTCACTATAGTGAATATAAAGGGCACGATGCCCTTATAGCGGAACATTTAGCCGAAGATACCCTCATTGAATGGGAAGAGGACATCGATGCTGATACTATCGGATGGTACCCACTTCTCATCGTCATTGGAGGAGATGGTACGCTTCATCAAGTCCTGAATACGTTTCATCATTTATGTGTATCTTTTCCTGTCGGCTTCATACCAGCCGGCTCAGGCAATGACTTTGCTCGTGGAATTGGGTTAAGTAGAGATCCAGAAAAAGCTTTAGAAACGATTTTAGCAACCAAAGAACCACAAAAAATAAATGTGTTGCATTATGAAGAAAAAGTAAACGATCACGAAGGGCTGGCACTCAATAATTTTGGGATTGGTTTAGATGCAGCAATCGTTCATACTACGAATCATTCCAATGCAAAAAAACGATTGAATAAGTATAATTTAGGCTCGCTTTCTTATATTTTTTCTTTACTATATGTTCTTTTCTCACAAAAAGGCTTTCCGATTCTTGTAGATATTGGTGGGAAACGTGTGAATTTTAAAAAAGCCTTTCTATGTACGGCAACTAATCATCCTTATTTTGGTGGAGGAGTATCGATTGTTCCTACTGCAGATGTGACCAAGCCAACTATCGACTTCGTGGTTGTTGAACGAGTAAATCTATTTAAAATCGCTTGGTTGCTTCTTTTATTATTACAGAAGAAACAAATGCACTCGAAGTATTTCCATCACTATACAACAAGCAAACTTCGAATTGTTTCTACTATTCCCCAATATGGTCAAGAAGATGGGGAAGATTTAGAAAAACAATCGTTTGATTTACAACTAACAAATAAAACACAGTTATTGTGGTGTGAAAAAATAGTAATGAGGGAGGAACAGTCAGCCTCTTGATCTGTGGAAGTTCTTCAGATGGAGCATCTACCTTTCCAATGAAAAGACACCCGAAACGTTAGCGTTTCGGGTGTCTTTTCTGGGCTGATACTTCACACTTCCAACTGATGTTGCCTGTTTATGGTCGGATGTTCTCCATACCGATCATTGGATCAATCCATTGCTGTTCCACAGCTTCGGTTGTGAGAATGTAATTATCAGGTAATTTTGGCGTTTCAGCTTCTTTCACTTCATTTTTTTCTTCTTCGATGGCAAAAAGCGAAACTTCCTGCGCTTGGTCAGTTGCCTCTTTACGGTCCTCTATTTGTTTTGTTGGCTCAGACACTTGTTCAATGGCTGCCGAATACGTTCCTTCTTCAAATGGATCATCACCTGTCAAGGAATCTTCATAAGCGGCTAATTTCGTACGCAGATTAAGAGTCATTTCGTTATCTTCGATCCGCTTCTTCAGTGTCGTCAATCGAACAGCGGATTCGTTTTTTGCACATGTCAAATATGCTTGCTCTTCCCCTAACAAAATCAATAATTCCTTACTACGAGTAACCGCTGTATACAACAGATTCCTTTGGAGCATTCGTTGGTATTGATGAACCATCGGCAAAATCACCATCTTAAACTCGCTACCTTGGGATTTATGGATCGAGCAACAATAAGACAGGGTGATCTTATTCCATTCATTTCGTTTGTAACTCACTTCATTGGCATCAAATTGGATGACGAGTTCGTCCACCTTATCTTCCGAATCTTTTGCTAAAACAATTCCCGTGATTACCCCCATGTCACCATTGAACACATTTAATTCTGGCGTATTGACCAAATGGAGTACTTTATCCCCGATTCGATAAACTGTATCATTCCAGTGAACTTCTTTCCGATTCCCACCGCCTGGATTGAAAATATTTTGCATCATTTTATTCAAGGCATCGATACCAGCTGCACCGCGATACATCGGTGCCAACACCTGAATATCTTGTGCAGTAAATCCTTTGTTTTTCGCCTTTTCCACGATTTTAGAAATCAATGGTTCGATTTGATACGCATCACTTGCAAAGAAAGAGCGATCCTTTTGATTTTTCGTAAAATCTGCTGGCAATCTTCCTTCTTTGATCTCATGAGCCAAAGGAATGATACTTGAGCCATCGCCTTGACGATAGATCTGATTCAATTCGATTTTAGGGATTTGATCGATTTCTAATAGATCATGCAAGACTTGCCCAGGACCTACTGATGGTAGCTGATCCTTGTCCCCTACTAAGATCACTTGCATATTCGTAGGGATCGCCTTGAACAGTGTATTGGCCAACCATGTATCAACCATCGACATTTCATCGACGATCAATAAGCCACCGTCTAATTCCTTCGTGCTGATTGAAGGGGTTTTCTCACGACCATTCAAACCTAAAAGCCGGTGGATCGTACTAGCTGGCAAGCCAGTCGTTTCATTCATCCGTTTAGCAGCCCGTCCTGTGGGTGCAGCTAAGAGGATCGGAAAAATCTCTTGTGTATATTTCGTCGGATCAAGATCTAAGCCGTTTAACTCTGCAAACAGATGAACGATGCCATTGATCACTGTAGTTTTTCCAGTTCCTGGACCACCAGTCAAGATAAATAGTGGTGAGCGAATCGCTTCAGAAATCGCTTCTTCTTGTGAATCCCCATACTGGATACCAAACATTTTCTCAATTCGTCGAATATTCTTTTTAATTTCTTTTGGTTCGTACTTGATTTCCTTTTTTCGACTCAACAAGCGTTGGATCGAATTGCCAATCCCCCATTCAGAAAAATACAAACTATTTTCATATAGATTCGTTTCTTCTTGTTGGATCTTTCCCTCTTCCACTAACTGAATAATGACAGTCGCTACTTGATCCGGTTCGATTTCGATTGGACGACTTGATTCCAAGATTTTGATCGTCTGCTGCAATAAAGATTCAGCAGGCACATAGGTATCACCGGTTTGGATCGCCTGTTGGAAAATCTGGTGCAAGATCGCTGCTCTGATGCGTCGTGGCGAGTCAGCAGCAATGCCGATTTGTTCAGCTAAGTTATCTGCACGTTTAAAGCCGATTCCTTCAATCTCTTCGACTAATTGGTAAGGATTTTCTTGAATGATATCCAACGCTTCATTTTTGTAAGCTTGATAGATACTAAAGGCTAATTGACTCCCAAATCCGTAACGGTTCAACCCCATGATCACTTGATCCATTCCATGATTCAAACGGATCGTTTCAGCAATCATTTCTCTTTTTGGCTTCGTTAAACCTGAAATCTGTTGCAATTGCGCAGGATCTTCGATGATTTTTTCAATCGCATCTTCACCAAGCAGTTCCACGATTTTCTCTGCGGTTTTTTTTCCGATACCGGGAAACTTGTCACTTGATAGGTAGTTGACGATCCCGTTGGCTGTCGTCGGCTTTTCCTGTTCGTAACGCTCTACCTTCAACTGTCTGCCATATTTAGGATGATCAACTAGCTCACCATAAAAACGATACACTTCGTTCTCTTGGATATCGCCAAAACTACCAGTTGCGACAATTTCTTTTTCCCGATAATCAACACTTGTTTCACTGACTTGGATGAGCAATACTTTATAAAAATTACTAGGATTTTGAAAAAAGATAGCGGCAACTGTGCCGACAAAATAAGGCATTTCTTCTGGCTCCATCGAGGCCGCCTCCTTTATTTATAGTAAAGGCTCTGGCTGTCCATTACCTAAAAAATCTACCTGATTCCATACTTTAAGGTCATATGGTAACAGATTGTTTGGTTCTCCTGTTTCTAAAATCGTCAAGCTACTATTGAATAAACCGCCCATTTCTCGTAACTGACCTAATTCTTTACCAGTCATCCACTGGATCGCAGCAGTTAAAGAGGCACCATGCCCTACAAATAGAATAGGCCCTTGATGTTGACAGACTGCATCCGCAACAACGGCTTCGATCCGCGTGATTGCTTCGGTGATCGGCTCTCCTTCAAAAGGTGTTGGATCATATTTATCTAAATGATTTCGTAAATTAGGTAAGTTCTCTGGAAATTTTTTGTACATCTCTTCGATCGACTGTCCTTCCAGTTTTCCTAAACCTAATTCTCTTAATTTATCTGTATAAATGATTTCTGTCGGATGGTCCAATTCTTGATTGATCCCTTTTGCTGTATCTCTTGCACGTTTTGCCGTACTGCAATAAATAGCTTCAAAAGGAACAGACTTGACCATTTGGCCGAATGTCTTGATCTCCTCATAGCTTTGAGGTAACAACGGTGAGTCTCCTTGGCTTCCTTGAAAGCGTCTTTCAAGATTCCATTCCGTTTTACCATGTCTTGTAAAGTATAGTTCCATAGATGTTAGACTCCTCACTCCGTACTTGTATATATACTATCATATAGGATTTTCCTGTTGGACCGTGTAGAAAAGCTTGTTTCTAAAAAATAGAGGCTTTCGCCAATTGAATATCGCTAAAAATCGACTGTAAAAAACTGTGCTATCGTTTATGTAGTCTTGTTTTCGATCAGCGATGTTCACGAAATATACTTCATCCACACCCTCGATCAAGGAAATACAAAAGGAAGCTCCTACTCTATCAAAACGAAGGTTGAGCAGCAAGAGAAACTATTTTCTCAACTTCGTCTTCTTAATAGGAGCGAAACCTCTCTTTACAACCTTTAGTCTAGCTTATCATTTTCGTAATGATGTGTTAACTCTAAATTTGGGAAACCTTGTTGACGCAATGCCTCATACACGATCATTGCCGCTGTATTCGATAGATTCAATGAACGGACGTGTGTATCATTCATAGGGATACGTAAGCATTTTTCTTCATGCTCGCGCATAAAGGGTTCCGGTAATCCAGTTGTTTCTTTCCCAAACAAAAAGAAATGCTCTTCGCCATCTGCAAAGTTTTCATCACTGTATACTTTATTCGCAAATTTGGAGATCAAATGTAACTTTCTATCGCCTAAGTAAGCCATAAATGCTGGTAGATCTGCATGATACGTGATATCCACATCATGCCAATAATCAAGCCCCGCTCGTTTCAGCTGTTTATCATCTGTTGAAAATCCTAGTGGTTCGATCAAGTGTAACGGTGTGTTGGTCGCTGCACATGTTCGTGCAATGTTTCCTGTGTTTGCAGGAATCAAAGGTTCAAATAAAACGATGTGGTTCATACTATTCATCCTCTCATGTATATGTGAAATCCATTTTAGACTAAATCTTGATTTTTGCATAAAAAAAAACGTATCAACTCGGTGTCAGTCACTGCGAGTCGTTACGTTAGTGAAGCTCTTTTCACTATCTTTTATCAGAACAGGAACCTGATAAAAACCAATGAAAAAACAACTTGTTGCTACTATATCACCATTAAACGCTTTTTGCAACCTTAACTCTATAATATTCTTATTGGAATCGTTTTCTCTTATTTCCTTTTAACAATTCTACGTCAATTGTAATTTTTCTAAGGGGTTCTTCCATCAGAGCCTCTTTTATTTCTTTTGCTACTTGCCATTCCAGTGGCGACATTGCCAAGAGATCACGGCGATTTTCTTCAGGAATCGTAAATTCATACGTCACACGTTGACGTTCCACTGACGCCATTGATTCCATGAATTTGTCAACAACACGTTCGTTAGAATAATGGTGTTTTTCTGGCTGATCTGGATAAAAAGCTTGGCGTAATTCTTTTAAATAGCCTGATTGTGGAACGACTTTTAATACCATGCCGTCATCTGCAAGTACTCGCTGAAACTCTTGATAGTGAGAAGGCGAGAAAATATTCAATATCGTCGAAAATTGTTGATCCGCAAAAGGCAAATTCGTTAAATCCGCGACACACCAAAATGCTTGCATCGGCTGTTCAGTGGCTGCATAGACACCTTCTTTCGCGATATCAAAACCAATTGCTTGTTTTAATGGTTGTAATTGATCGATGGCTGCCAAAAAGCTCCCTTCTCCACAACCGACATCTAGAACAGTCGCATCACTTGGTAGATGCTTAGCTAACTGTTCGATCAATGGTTGATACATACCTGATTGGATCATTCGTCTTCTTGGAGCAAACATACCTTGATCATATTCGGTTTTGATTGCGTGAGATAAAAAATACAACGTTCCCTTTTTAGATAAATCAAAACGATGATTCTTTTGGCAAATAAGCCCATTCGTGGTCGATAAAAAGGATGCTTGACATAACGGGCAACGGAACATTTGGGCATTCTCTGATAAAAATAGTCGACTCTGGTCTATTTTCTTTAACATAGTGATTATTCATTCCTTTAAAATACGTAGTGAGATAGTCATATAAAGATAAAAAACTTTCTTTAAAAACATTCGTTATCCGATGTTGCCTATCATGCTATCCCCTTCATCTTACCGTTTGAAGAGCGCTTTAGCAACTGTAAAAACTATGGTATAATTTCAACAAAAGTAGACATAATAAAGGAGCAAGAATATGATCAAAGAATTTTGTGCGGAGAATTATACATCGATCCCGTTAGCCATCGCAAATGGAGCCAATCGGATCGAATTATGTGACAACCTAGCAGTAGGTGGCACTACACCAAGTACTGGTGTCATTGAAGAAGTATTGAGCTACGCTAATGAAAAAAGTGTACCTGTCATGACGATCATCCGACCACGTGGTGGCGATTTTGTTTATAATGATATCGAATTGAAAATCATGCACACTGACTTGATTGAAGCCAAAAAACTAGGAACTGATGGTGTAGTGATCGGTTGCTTGACTCCTTCTGGTTGGTTAGATGAAGAAGCACTGGAAGTCTTGATTGACTCCGCAGAAGGCCTACAGATCACCTTCCACATGGCGTTTGATGCGATTCCTCAAGAACGTCAATACGAAGCCATCGATTGGTTGGTTGAACATGGCGTTCATCGTATCTTGACACATGGCGGTGTTGCCGGTACAAACATCGAAGATAATTTTGCACACTTAAAACAGTTGATCGCTCATGCAGACGGTCGAATCATCATTTTACCTGGTGGTGGTATCACTTCAGAAAATGCACAAGTAGTTGCTGATGCTTTAGGAGTCCACGAAGTCCACGGCACCAAAATCGTTCCTTTATCTGAATAAAAAAAAATAAGAGGTCGGGACAGAAGTGTTCAGCCTCGAGAAATAAGGCGCCATCCACGAAAATTGTTCTTCAAATTTTTGTGGATGGCGCCTTATTTCCGAAGAGGTTACTTCTGTTCCCGCCGTTTATTCGGTTTTAGGTGGTACAGAGGACTAATGTCCCAGACACTATTTTAGCTCTATTATCTTACATAAAATCCCCCATAAACAACGAAGCGATATTGAAATAGATCAATACACTGGTCAAGTCACTCAAGGTCGTAATAAATGGCCCGCTGGCAACGGCAGGGTCAAAGCCTAAACGATCCATCAACATCGGGATCAAACTTCCCGCAAGATTTGCCACTGTGATCGCAAATAGCATCGCAATACCAATAACAAAGCCTAGAATAAAGTTCTGCTTCCAAAATCCTACGATCAAGAAGATCGTTAGGCCAGTCACAGCACCGGTCACTAAACCCGTCAATACTTCCGCCACGATCAACCGAACAAAGCCCTGATCTTTTTCATCTGAAATTGCTAGGCGACGTACAGCGACCGCTAACGATTGTGTACCGGCGTTTCCAGCCGTCCCTGTGATCAAAGAAATAAAGACAGCTAAAATACTTGCTTCACTGACCAATTCTTCATAATGACTGATCAAAGAGGCAGTTGACATACCTAAAAATAATAAAGTGATCAACCAAGGTAAGCGGCGAGAAGCTGATTTTACTGGATTCTCATTGATTTCTTCGACGTTGACCCCCGCCAATCCAGAATAGTCACTCGCGGCTTCATCATCGATAACGTCAATGATATCATCGACAGTCACGATCCCTAATAAATGATCATCATAATCCGTGACAGGCAACGCAAGAAAGTCGTAGTCACGGAAAGTTTGTGCCACATCTTCTTGGTCATCGCCTACGTGAACAGATAATACCCGTTCACTCATCAAATCAGAGATCATCGCATCATCATCATTGACGATCAAATCACGCAACGAGATAACCCCAACAAGTTGATTGTCCTGATTGACTACATAAATGTAATAGATCGTTTCTGCCACATCTGCTTCATTTTTCAAGACATACATCGCCGAACGAACGGTTTGGTTCGCAACGATCGAAATAAATTCGGTCGTCATGATCGCCCCAGCCGTTTCATCTTCATAATGCAAGAGGTCTTTGATCTCGCTCGCATCTTCTGCTGCCATCAAGCTAAGATATTTCGCCACTTGTTTCTTATCTAATGTATTCAACAAATCGACCGCGTTATCGGTATACATCTCTGAGAGCATTTCCGCAGCATAACTAGGACGCATTTCTGCTAAATATTCCTTCATATATTCGTTATCTTCTTCAATGACATCGAACATATCCGCCAATTCCTTTGGCGAAAGATAGGTATAAATCTGTTGACGATCTGCTTCCTTAAGGGATTGATAGAATTGCCCCTGTTCGTAGATATGCATCTCCAAGAAGTTATTTCTAAAATCTTGAATATTGTTTTCTCTTAGATCTTGAGCTAACTGGGCAAATCTTTCCTCTAATTCTTGATTTTCGTCCAAACCAATCTCACCTCACCTTAATCTTCAAATCGTTTCACTATTGTTGCCATATCTTTTGCTAAAGGCTGTTTGAATGCTAATAATTTTTCTGTAAACGGATGATAGAACTGTAAGTCATAACAATGCAACGCCTGTCTAGCTATGTCTTGATCCATCCTTCCCCCATACATGTCATCGCCTAAAAGAGGACACCCGATCGCAGAAAAATGCACTCTGATCTGATGCGTGCGCCCCGTATGCAATTGGATATCAACGAGTGCAATCTCTGCTGATCTGTTTTCTAACCAGTATTCCGTTTGCGCACTTTTCCCCGTAGAAGAAACTTTACGCTTTAATAATGATGTCATATCACGAGCAATTGGTAAATCGATCTGCCCATGCGCTTTCAACGTAGCCACATCGCCACTGACCAAGGCTTGATATTTTTTGACGAACTTCTTTTCGCGAAGCTGTACGTCCAATTTTGCATGCGCAAAACCATGCTTTGCAAAAAGCATCAATCCTGAAGTATCTCGATCTAGTCTAGTCACTACGTGGATCACCTGATTTTCATAGCCTTGTTGTTTATAATAAGCTTTCACTCGATTCGCCATCGTACCGGTAGGATGGTATTGTGCCGGTATCGAGGATACTCCAGCTGGTTTATTGACGACTAAGAGATGTTCATCTTCATAAACGATCTCGATCGGTGTTTCGTCTAAAAGAACCGTTTCATGCTCGCCTTCTGCTGGAATCACAATGGTTACCTTATCATTTTGAGCCAAAGAAAACAAGACGTTCTCAACCTGATCATTGACCATGATCGTGCCGCCTTGAAACTTGATTTTCGCTAGTAGCCCTTTGGAGATCCCTTTTTCTTTTAAAAAATATTTTACTTGTTGCGCTTGCTCTTTTTCATAGATCCATGTAAACTCCATTGCTAAACCTCACCAATAAAGGCATCTTTCACACGGTGCCAAAAATGCATATGTCGATAAGAAGCAAAGTGGATTCTTTCTTCTGCAATCCGATAATAAATGGCTCGTATATTATTTTTTGAAACGTCCAATTGATCAATCGTCACCAAATAATCTGCGGTATTCTCTAAACGAATTTCCACCCATTCATCTTGAGCAATGACCATCGGCGCACCTAGCGTACGAAAAACGCGGTTATTCAATGAAGCAATCTCTGCTAATTGAAATGCATTGATACTTGGATGGATCACAGCCCCACCAACACTCTTATTATAAGCAGTCGATCCGGTAGGCGTAGATAATGCCAAACCATCACCACGGAAGCTTTCAAATAGTTCGTTTTTGATATACACATCTGCTACCATCGTTCGGTTAGAACGCTTGATTGTCGACTCGTTCAAAGCAAAAAAATGTTGATCAGGCTTATCATCTAAATAGCTGATTCGAACGTCCAGCAACGGGTAGCTGACACTTTGCTCACGATTAGTTTTCAGGCTATCGACTAGTTCTTCTAATTCATAGTCCCGCCAGTCCGTATAAAAGCCTAGATGCCCTGTATGGACGCCTAAAAAACGCACATCGTTCAAAGCATGGCTAAATTGATGGAACGCTGCTAATAGCGTCCCATCCCCACCAACTGAAATCACTAACTCTGGCTGTTGATCGTCGATTTTGATATTTGCTTGAGCCAAAAGATTTTTCAATCGTTCGGTGACTGCTAATGTTTTGGGCTTCTTGTTATGAACGATCGCTACCTTCATCTTTTGCCTCCTCATGTTTATTCTCTTGATTGATCAATGAGCGATAATAGGCATCTTCAGATTTGCCTCTGCCATGTGAGAATAACCGTTGTGCTTCTTGGATTTCTTCACGAATATTCGACATTTCTTCGTCGAGTTGATACGCGGCTTCCGCTGCACGTTGTAATCGTTCACTCATTTCTTCCGGAAATACACCTTGATATTTATAATTCAACGAATGTTCGATCGTTGCCCAAAAGTTCATCGCTAACGTTCGAATTTGAATTTCTGCTAAAATTTTCTTTTCACCACTGATCAATTGGACTGGATATTCGATCACTAAATGATACGAGCGATACCCACTCGCTTTTTTATTGGTGATATAATCTCGCTCTTGTAATACTTTCATGTCTTTTCGGTTACGGATGATCTCAACCACCTGATGGATATCTTCTACAAATTGACACATGATTCTTAGCCCAGCAATGTCTGACATTTCTTCCTCTAAACGCGCCATTGGGATATGACGCAATTGAGACTTGGTAACGATGCTTTCTACCGGTTTGACCCGCCCCGTCACAAACTCGATTGGGACATGGCGATTTTGTTCTCTAAATTGTTTACGTATTCCTCTTAGTTTTACTTTTAATTCTGATACTGTTTGTTCGTAAGGTGCTAAAAACTCTTCCCAGTCTCGTTCCATAATCTATACCTCTACTTTGTTAACATTCATAGATATTCTAACATATAAACATAGTTTTTTTGCACCTTCTGTCTTTGAAGTTGACCAAAAACAAAAAATTAGGCAAAATAAAAGAAAAGGGGCGAAGCCAATGACTGAAATGTTAGAGATCGAATTTAAAACATTGCTAGCTAAGGAAGATTACACGCGTTTGCTTTCGCACTATCAACTTACAACGGAATCCTTCCATATCCAAACCAATATTTATTATGACACGCCTGATTTCCAATTAAAACAGCGTGGTTGTGGCTTACGTATCCGCTTATTAGATACCTATGCGGAGTACACGTTAAAAACGCCAGCTGCAGAAGGAAAATTGGAAACAACAGACACCTATACGCTCCAAGAAGCCACTAAAATGATCGAGGATCAGACACTGCCACGAACGGGCGCTGTTTTAGAAAAACTTCATGAGCTATCGATCGATTCCAATCAATTGTTCAAAATCGGAGAACTGACGACTAAGCGTGTTGAATTTCCTATTGATGAAGGCTTGTTAGCCATTGACGAAAGTTGGGGGGAACAACTTCACGACTATGAATTAGAATTAGAAGTCACTGATGCTGCCAGTGGAAAAGTAGCATTTGAGCGCTTCCTTCAATGTCAAGGAATTCCTTATCATCCTTCAAAAAATAAAATCCAACGAATGTTTGAGGCCAAAAATTAGAACTCTATCATTTTCATAAGGCTCATGAGTTCATTTTTTCGGGATTTTCTGGTAAGTTATACGTTGTGAATATTATTCATGATTTGCATAGAATCTAATTTGGGGGAGATTCGTATGATCGAAATCTATTTTTTTGTTAATCCATTGGGGAAAAACTGCTTTCATTTAGAGCAACAGCTCGTTCAATTTATTGATGAGGAATATGGAAAGAAGCCGAAAGACAAAGTACAATTTCGTTTTCTACCACTAGTTAACTTGCAGACAATCGGGGATGTCATGCAGACTAACGGGATTTCTCAAACTAATCTTGAAGAGCGCAACAAACTATTTTCCATTACTTATTCAGCCGCATTAGATTGCAAAGCTGCGCATTTTCAAGGAAAGAAAAAAGGAAGACAATTTCTTAGCCGTTTACAAGAAGCAGTCAGTTGTAAAAAAATTCCATATTCTCAACAGCTTTCTGAATCGATTTTTTCAGAAATTGGAGATCTAAACATGTTCAAAGAAGATCGCCAATCTGAATTTGTCAAAGAAGCATTTTTCTCAGACCAAAAAATGGCCCGTGAAATGGGAATAAAGAAACATCCATCTGCTGTTGTTTATAATTATAATCGTGAACAAAATTTTGGAGTATTAGTTGAAGGCATGAACAGTGTTCGCCAAATCATGGCGATCTGTCAAGGAAAAGAAGACAGCTATCAGCTGTTTGAAAGCCATCCATTGCAAGCAACGAATCCACAACTTCATTCCGGAAATAGCCATTTATCTTTGCTTTCAAATTAAATAATAGATGTGTGTATCACACAAAATAAAAAGACACAAAACAAGGTAAACTGTTTTATGTCTTTTTTACTATTTTTTTAAATCAAATATATTGTATATGGTTAAACATTTCCTACAGTATGAATACGGAACCTTTGACTTGACGTACCACGACCCTCTCCTTCGGTAGCAACTAATTTCTGACCTTGTGAAGGAGCCCCATTTTCAATATCCAGTACTTTACCTGTTTCAGTATTTTGTAATACAAAAAGTCCATCACCTAAAAGTTCATCTACACCTACTTTATACAATCGCCAATTTGAATTTAGACCTGTCGTTGCAATTCTTGGATTTCCTTTGCTATCAAAAGATTTTTCGGATACAGATAAGGATACTGATTTGATAAACCCATTGAACTGATGAGGATCAGTTGAGAGAGTGTACGTCTCAGTAGCAAAATTATAAAACATATTCCATTTTTGATTCCATGAGTTAGCACTATTATATATAATCACTTGGTCTAAATTGCTTTGATCCCAATCCAATACCATTCCTCTATTCATTTCACTTTGAATCTTTACAACTTTGTTGTTAAAGTAGTTAGCAACATTAGATCCTGGTATATTTTCTTCTATGCCTGCCGAGACTGTTTGATTTCCTCCTACTACTCCTAATGTCGTTACTACAAACGCTCCTACCATTAACTTTGTGAACACTTTCATTTTTTATTCCCCTTTTTTGTTTTTGTCTTTTTTCGTTTTTCTTCGATTCAAATGAAATACAGCTAGCGAAGGATCAAAGGTTACCTACTACTCTAAGAATAAATCGTTGACTAGCAGTTCCAGTACCCTGTCCTTCACGTGCGACTAGGCCTTTCGTGTCGTACGGGCTACCATTTTCCAGATCCAATACTTTACCTGATTCAGCATTTTTTAAAACATAAACACCAGCACCCACAGCATCGCCTACTCTGTACAGTTTCCAATTTACTTTTAATCCAGTCGTAGCAATCTTTGGATTTCCTTGACTATCAAAAACTTTGTCAGATACAGCCAATTCTGCTGATCTGATATAGCCGTTGATCTGGTGAAGATCAGTTGAGATAGTATATGTATCAGCACTAGAATCATAAAACATATTCCATTTTTGATTCCACGAGCCAGTATTATTGTACATGATTACTTGGTCAAGATTAGATTGATCCCAATCCAACGCCCTTCCCAAATCCATTGCACTTTCAATTCTCACCACTTGATTTTTAAAGGCGTCCGCAACATTAGAACCTGGTATGTTTTGATCCAAATCTGCCGAGACTGTTTGACTTCCTCCGACTACTCCTAACGTCGTTGCTACAAATGCTCCTAAAAATAATTTTGTGAACACTTTCATTTTTTTTCCCCTTTTTGTTTTTTTGTTTGATACAAATCGATTTGTTGAACACCGTATGCCATGTTTTTATTTAGTAAATTTATTTTGAGTGGTAATACAACACTATTTATTTTTTTATTTAATAAGTGCGTTAATTATAATAAAAAGCGCTTATTTTATAGGCTTTCTTGCTTTTTCACGCACAATGAAAAGTAAATTTACTATGAATTTTTTCATGTTTTTTTATTTTTATTATTAAACATAAAAATATATTGTTTTTCAACTGTATAAAAAAGAGAATCATCGGTTACTTGAAACACCTACAATTCTCTAATTATTTCTGTTAAATTATAAATGATACACACTGCCGGACTAATTTCCTTAAACAGCAGACTGATCCTTCTTTCTTTTTTTATTGACAACAACTAGTAAAACCAAGCAGATAAGAAGACTAATGATTCTCAGTGCAGGAGTAAATAATAGGAAGATCATCAAATTAGCAAACCCTTGAACAATGGTAGAATCCGATTGATACATTTGATCCAAAGGCTCTGCAAACACGCTCACATGGCGATAGACATATGCAGTAAATAAATACATAGCCACACCTACTCCTACTATAAGGATATTTTTTATTGATTTCGACAATTTCTGTTCCTCCATCTAGTGTTTATTGATCGGATTTCTCTTTTTGTTTCCATAATCGATCAATAAAAATTTCTTTGCTCTAACTAGAAATCCATTTTATCTTTAAATAACAAATCATAAAAAATATGTACATGTTTCTTTCTAATTAGAAAAGCTGTAGACATTCATATATCATCTCCTAATTCGTTAATCAACATTCTTCATTTCCTCACATTTATAACATAAGACAACATATTTATCCTATACAAATCCATTGTACTACTAATAGATCACCAACTCAAAAAAGGAGTAAAAAAGGGTTGCCCTCTCATTACTCCTTTTCGCTATCAAATAATCGTAGTCAATACGCTGACTTATTCCATCATCTGCTTTTTGATCCCCGCAACATCCAACCCAAATTCTTGTTGCAAGAAATCTGGTGTGCCAACTTGACCAAAACGTTCATTGACACCGATTCGTTTCAGAGGAACGCCAACCCCTTCTTCTGCAAGAACTTCAGCGACTGAACTACCTAAGCCGCCAGTAATCGAGTGATTCTCAATGGTTACGATTTTTTTCTTACCAATTGCTTCACTGAGGATCAACTCTCGATCAATCGGTTTGATGGTAAACATATCGATCACTTCACAGCTGATTCCTTCTTCCATCAATTGTTCGGCTACTTGCAATGTTTCAGAAACGAGTTGCCCTGTTGCAATCAGCAGATAATCCGTCCCTTTACGCAAAACATTTCCTTTGCCTAATACAAATTTGGAACCTTTCTCATAAACAGGCGTGACGCCTTTACGATTTCCTCTTACATAATGGATTCCTGACATTTGATGAAATTCTTTGATGATCCATGCCATTTGTACGTCATCTGCCGCATCACATACTACGGAATGAGGAATGGCTTTCATTAAGGCTACGTCCTCCCAAGTCGTATGAGTTCCCCCATTGTGCCCTGCAGCAAATCCCGGATCTGAACCATAAATATTGATGGTATTCCCGCCGTAGCCACCTGAAATAAACAGTTGATCAAATACCCGGCGTGTCGCAAATGGACCAAAAGTATGGATAAATGGTGTGTACCCCGTCAAACTTAATCCTGCTGCGACGCCAACCATATTGGCTTCGGCAATTCCCATATTGATAAAGCGGTCAGGGTGTTCCTTTCCAATCGCTGTCCAACCACTTGCAGATCCTAGATCAGCATCTAACGCAATGACTTTCTCGTCTTTTTCCATCAATTCATTGATGGTTTCCACGACACAAGTTCGTAATTCTTTTTCGATCGCTGTCGATTTAGTTAAATGGAACATCCCTTATCGCATCCTCTCGATTTTTTCTTCTAATGTTCGGATTGCTTGATCTGCTGCTTGATTGACTTGTTCCGTATTGAATTTTACGGAATGATTCGCGTCTAAAGTTTCAAAATATGGAACCCCTTGTCCCTTCACGCTATCAAGTACAAGACAAACTGCTTGATCAGTCACTTCTTTACATTTGTTGATTGCAGTATCAATCGCTTGTATATCGGAACCTTTTACTTTTAAGGTATAGAAACCGAATGCTTCCATTTTTTTCTGTAAATCGAACGGGTCAAGGATGTCCTTTGTTTCTCCATCTAATTGCTTTTTATTATCATCGATGATCACGATACAATGATTTAATTTAAAATGAGCGATATATTGGAATGCTTCCCAACACTGGCCTTCATTCAACTCTCCATCTCCCACGATCAAGTACACATAGTTGTCTTTGTTAGCCTGCTTAAAACCTGTAGCGATCCCCGCAGCTATTGAAGTCCCTTGACCTAAAGAACCTGTAGTTGCATCAACACCAGGTGTTTTTTGGCGATCCGGATGAGAAGGCAGTCTTGTTCCACCTTCATTGATCGTCAGTAACCATTCTTTGTCAAAATAACCAACATTTGCTAAAGCACTGTATAACCCAGCTCCTGCGTGTCCTTTAGATAAGACCAACTGATCGCGTTCTTCCCATTGTGGATTTTTAGGATCGACCTTCATCTGCTTACCGTATAAGACGGCTAACAACTCAACGATCGAAAATGAACCACCTAAATGCCCTTGCCCCATATGTTTGATACTGATTAATGTATCTAATCGTATTTTAGTTGCTAATAATTCCAGTTCTTTTAGCTGCTCTTCCTTGATGGTCAAAATGATACCCCCTTACTCTGCGACTGTATCTGATTTTTTACTTTTCTTTAAAAGTGTCAAACCGATCAAAACAGCAAGTACAGCGACCACACCAGAAATAACTGCAATTTGTCCGCCCATATTTGCTAAGTTTCCTAAAAAGATTCCTGAAACACCATAATCTGTATCTGAGAAAGTCGAACCTTGGAACCCAAGATCGCCCATTACTGGCATCAACAAGATCGGCATGAAACTAATGATGATCCCGTGGATAAAGGAACCGATGACCGCGCCACGTACGCCCCCAGTGGCATTTCCATAAACACCGGCTGTCGCGCCACAGAAGAAATGAGGAACTACGCCAGGAATGATCACTGTTGTCCCGGTAAAGACCATGATCACTAAACTAACTAATCCACCAACAAAACTTGTTAAAAAGCCAATCAATACGGCATTTGGTGCATAAGGGAACACGATTGGACAATCCAACGCTGGAATCGAATTCGGTACTAATTTTTCAGAAATTCCTTTAAATGCAGGAACGATTTCAGCTAAAATCAAACGTACACCGGCTAAGATCACAAAAACACCTGCGGCAAATGAACCCGCTTGTTGTAACGCATAAATAATGTAATTCGTACCATCGCTCAATGTGGTAGTAATGTAGTCACTTCCGGCAAACAACGCAACGATCACATAGACGATTGCCATCGTAATCGTGATACTTACTGTTGAGTCACGTAAAAAAGCTAACCCTTTAGGAAAATTGATGTCTTCTGTTGATTTTTCTTTATTTCCAACATATTTACCGATCAAGCCACTCAATGCGTAGCCAAAGTTCCCTGTATGACCTAAAGCTACAGAGTCATTTTTTGTGATTTGACGTGTAAACGGTTGTGCGATTGCTGGAAAAATCGTATTACAGATGCCTAGCGCTAACCCACCGAATAAAATCAGACTAAACGTACTCATTCCTGTTACACTTAAAATGACTGCAATCATACATGCCATGTATAACGTTGCATGCCCTGTCAAATAAATGTATTTGTACCGAGTGATTCTCGCAATCAAAATATTGAATGCCATCCCCGCTAACATAATAAGTGCTGTATATGTTCCATAGGTAGTTAGAGCTAACGCTACTATCGCTTCGTTATTAGGAACAACTCCTTGCATATTGAATGCGACTTGAAACATTTCTCCAAATGGCGCCAACGAACTTTCTATGACCCCTGCACCAGCTGTCACAACCAGAAATCCTACAAAGGTCTTGATTCCGCCTTTAACAGTCGTTGCCACATCTTTTTTCTGCAACATATTCCCCAATACAGCAATCAATGCCACTAAGATTGCTGGTGTACTCGCAATATCGATCAATAGATCTAAAATACTATTCATTTATTTTTCCTCCCCCAAAAAAATTTTTTATAGTAATCCTTTTTGTCTACATGTCTCCGCTACTTTTTCTTTCAATTCATCTAGATCGATGATACTCTCCAACACGACGATTTCACCTAAATGTTGTGCGCTATCTGCTAAATCTCTACCGATAAAAAAGACATCTGCTAATTCTGGTGCTGCACTTCCTAGATCGTAATGAGCAACTTCCACTCCACTTACCCCTAGATCATTTAATACTGAATTGATATTCATCTCCACCATAAAACTGGATCCTAATCCTGAACCACATACTGCTGCAAATTTCATTTTTCATCTTCCCCTTCTTTGATAACATGGATGATTTCTTCTACATCTTTCGCTTCGAGTAATGACGCTAAACGTTCTTTATTCGACAAAATTTTCGTCAAGCTAGCTAAAGCTTTCAAGTGCATCTCGTTGTCCACTGCTGCTAAACAGATAAATAATTGGATGGGATGCTTTTCATCGTCGCTCAATAAGACTGGATCAGTTACCTTCAGTAATGACATCCCAATTTCTTTCACTCCATCTTCTGGTCGTGCATGAGGCAAAGCAATTCCTTTTCCAATATGGATAAAGGGCCCATGTTCCATGACCTTTTCGATCATCGCCCCCACATACTTTTCTTCGATTTTATTGGTCGTTAACAAAGGCTGAGCTGCCTCGGTGATGGCTTCTTGCCATGTCAGTTGTTTGTCCGTAAATTGTATGGTTTCTTTTGTTAATAATTCTGATAACATCGGCCGTTGATCTTCCCTTCTGTTCAATTCTTTGTTTATTTTTCTCTCGACGATCTGTCGCAGTTTCCTCTTTGTCATTCCCTCTTTCAAATCAATATATGGAAAAATCACTTCCAAAATTTCTTCGATCGAATGCACACCTCTTTCTGAAACATAAAATGCTTGTTGGACCTTTTTAACTAATTCATTTTTTTCTAAAGGAGTCATGATGGGTTTCACAACATAACTGGTCACCGGTGTTTTTAGTGAGACACTGGAAAACACCATATCAATGTCTTCCGAAAAACGAAGCATCTGATATTCTTCTGTTGATCGTGCTGGCAAAAATTCGATTTGTGGAAATAGCTCTTGTAATTCCGATTCCATGATCAAGCCAGAGCTGATGCCACTCGGGCAGACGATCATCGCCTTTAATCGTTGGTAATGATGTCGCTCCTTTTGTTTTCTGATCTCTCCACCAAATAAAATCGTAAAATAACCAATTTCTGTATCCGGAATCTCGCCAACTAATTGTTTGAGTGGATAAAGCGCTAAACGAGTCAATTCAAATAATTCTCGATATTGGGTTTTGATTTCATCGATCAACACATTATTCAATGTGAATCGATAGCGGATACGAAAATAAGCGGGAACAAGATGATAAAAGAAATTCATCAATAATTTCCGATAGTCAACAAACCGGACAGCGGATAAACGTTCCATCTCATGGATGACCTCTCTTGCACATTCCAATAAAAATTCTACAGAGTGATCCTCGATATCGCCTTGTAAAACAGTCTTTAACAGCACAGTCAAATAGCATTCTTCTTCTACTTGATTTTTG
The DNA here is from genome assembly GCA_001485965.1 of Heliconius ismenius. Lineage (NCBI taxonomy): Eukaryota > Metazoa > Arthropoda > Insecta > Lepidoptera > Nymphalidae > Heliconius > Heliconius ismenius. The sequence goes on along the minus strand of FAPP01007957.1, from coordinate 5,117 downwards.
ATTTGACCAAAATCTGTTAAAAATTTTTTGCTTGCTTGATAGACATTCAAAGAGGTCAGCATCTCTTTGTCTTTTTCAGTTAGAAAAACTGCTTTTTTTGTGATCCGTGACAATAAAAAACTAATAAAATACAACATTTCCTCAAAACGACTAGGAACGATGATTAAATCAAATTCCTCTAAAATACGAAGCAGGCGGTCTCTCACCACAACATAATTCGTTCTAGAAATGCCATAGATCCCTTCAAAAAGTAACCAGTGGCCGTTCTTGGTGTCTGTTAGTACTCCCACAGTTGAATAAGCTACGCGGCGAACATCAAGTTCAGCGCCATCTATGTAGAAGCCTTTTTTTCTCGAATAAATCAGTCGAATGTCTTCCTCTTGGAGTTTTATTCTTAAATTTCTGACATCTTTTAAAACTGTATTCTTACTTACATTGAATAATTCTTGAAAATAATAAACAGATAAGTCATCAACCATCGAAAAAGCAAGAAGATAGATCATGGCTTGTCTTTCCTCTTCAGAAAAATATAGTTCCTGTTTTGACACTTCGAAGAGGACTTCAGACCATCGTCGTCGAATCGCCTCTGGAACCAGTATCTCCTCTCCAGAGATATTTATTTTTTGCCCTAGCTTTTTTTCACAAAAATGATTGATTTTTGTTAATTCTATTTTTAGAGTCTCTTCCTCCAAGTTCGTCAGTCTTATCAATTTTTGTCTGTTCGTTTCCTCAAACAGATAACTCAAGCGGTAATTGATCATTCCCGTCCCCCCATTTCAACTATAATGACTTTTTACTGGAAACGCTATCACACTTCAACCCAATTTGACTCGTGCTTTTTCCATTTTGATGGACCGAACAGAGTCAACGACGCAGCCGTGTATTAAAATTAAAATAAAAAAAGTAAGTCACCAGAAAAAAATCTTGCAAAAAGAAACAGCGAAATCCCAAAATAGGAAAAACGATTTCCGGATTTCACTGCTTATTTCAGTTGCCTATTTTGGCACTCCCTTTAACTCTCACTTAGCAACAATAGCAAGCTCGTTTTACGCTGATTCAATCTCGTCGAATCAGTTTTCGATCCTTTATTTCATAGACTTGATCTGCCACTTGTTGAACAAAATAAGGGTCATGCGAGGTAAACAAAACAGTTCCATGATATTGTTTCAAAAAATACTCTAGCGCATTCATTGTCCGCAGATCAATAAAATTAGTCGGTTCATCTAGAATCAATACGTTGGAAGGCTTAGCAAACAAGATTGCTAGTGACAGCCGTGTAGCTTCTCCTCCACTTAACGAACAAACTGATTGTTGGATAGCCTCCGGTGAAAAGCTTAAATGGTGTAGCATACTTCGGATCAAACTTTCTGGATATTCGGTCTGACGCATCAAATACTGTAGGACGGTCAGATCCTCAACATAGTGATAATCCCTTTGCTCATAGACAGCAAAAGTAACTTTGGGACTAAGCTTCACTCCATTTTTTTGCTGTAAGATGTGTCGTAATAAACTAGATTTCCCACTGCCATTCGATCCAATAATCGCGATATTTTTCCCTAGTGCGAAGGCAAAGTTAACTTCATCAAGCAGGATTTTTTCATCATAATGGATCGTCACTGATTCACCTACGACTGGGAACTTATTGTGTAAAACAGTTGTTTCTGACTGCGGGAAATCAATCGGATGCTTTTTTTGTACTCTTGCGACTTCCGTTAATTTTTCTAAACGTTTCTCCATTGACTTCGCCGCTTTCATTATCCCTTTTTGACCACTTTCTTTTTGTTTTGTTCCTGACAAACGATCAGGTTTCCGACTGTTTTTATTACTTCTGCTTTTTTGATTGGAAGATTGTGCCATTTTTTTGGCTTGTTGCTCTTTTTTGATCATGCTATTTTCTAATTTTTTACGTTCTCTCAAATAGTCATCATGCGCTCTTTCTTGAGCAATTACTTCTTGTTCTTTTTGCTTTACATAATCATCATAATTCCCTGTATATTCTTTGATCGTATGTCCCGATACTTCCCATATTTTGTCAGCTAATTCATTGAGAAATAAGCGATCATGGCTAACAAAAACTAAGGTTCCATAATAATACCGAAGTTCTTCAATCAACATTTGCACGCTTCGTTGATCTAAATGAGTGGTTGGTTCATCTAACAACAAACCTGTCGTGTACGTAGATAATACTTGTGCCAAACGATATTTCGTTTCTTCACCACCACTAAAGTGAGCCATTTGATTGGGAACTCGGAAACGGCTGAGTAACTCAAAATCGATTTCTTCGACTAGATGCTGATCAACGGTATCGATCTGTGCAAAATATTTAAAATCAATCCTTCGATCTACTCTTCCTTTTTCTGGTAGGATTTCTCCAGCTAATAATTTAAGTAACGTCGATTTCCCGCTACCATTATCTCCGACGATACCGATCCGCGCGTTCTCATAAATCGCTTGCTCATTGATTGTTAATACTTCTTTTCCGTTATACGTAATCTCAATCTCTTTTAATAGCATTGCTAATGCTTCCATTGTTTGCACTCCTTTTGTGCAAATGAACATCCTTCTAACGGAAACACAAAAAAGAAGCAGCCTGTGAAAGACTGCTTCTTCAAGAATTTTGTCCATACTAAAAAAGCATAGAAAAAAAGCAAAGTTCCCGTGAATTGTCATTTACAAGTTGTTTTTAAACGATTCAATTAATTGTTTAAAAATACTTGATCCAAATAAAACAACCACATGGCACATCGCTCCTTTTCTCTAATTACATTTATTTTATCATGATTGAAACCGTTTGACAAACGGTTTCAAGGTTAATGAAAGATACTATATTGAGTAATTAGATGGTAGCATTGCTTCGTGACCTCTGATCTATTCAAACTCAAGAACTATGAGATGACCAACAGTGATTTGATTGCTTTTCGTTCATCCATTGCCACATAAGCAGCTTGAACTTGATCTAACTCGAATTGTTGCGTAAAGACTTTACCTGGTTCGATTTTATTTGATAAGACTGCTTCTAATAGTGCAGCTCGGTCGTGAGTCGTCACAGCCGCAATCCCTCCACGTAAACCGATATTACGATAAAACAAAGCGTTCGTATCCAACTCATCTACGTGAGGGACGCCAACACGTCCAACAACCGCACCTGGTCGGCCTACTTTTACAGCCGTTTCAACTGCTTGTTGTGTCCCTACACATTCTAACACTGCATCTGCGCCGGCACCTGTTAATTTCATGACCTCAGCGATTGCTTCTTCTCCACGAGCCGCAATGATATCCGTTGCTCCAAATGTCAAAGCTAGCTGTTGACGGTCTTCATGTCGACTCATCGCAATGATTTTTGATGCGCCTAACAATTTTGCTCCAATGACTCCACATAACCCTACAGCTCCATCTCCGATCACAACAACTGTATCTCCTTCTTTCACCTCAGCACTCACTGCTGCATGATAGCCCGTTGCCATAACATCTGCCAACGTAACAAAAGAATTTAACATATCATCGGAATAATCTTCTGGTTTACCAGGGATTTTTACTAACCCCCAATTCGCATTGCGATAGCGAATATACTCTGCCTGATACCCTGTTGAACCTGAAGTATCTGATAAACAATCACCATCAAACCCAGCTAAACAAGCCTCACATTCCCCACAACCATGGGTAAAAGGCACAATAACAAAATCACCCGGTTCAACGTTTGTAACATCTTCTGCTACTTCTTCTACGATACCAATCGCTTCATGTCCCGCAGCAGATCCTGCTTCTTTTTTAGAGATACCACGATACCACCATAAATCAGAACCACATACACTTGCACGTACCACACGAATGATTGCTTCATTCTCTTGATTCAATTCTGGCTTAGGCATTTCTTTGATAGCCATTTTCCCTGGCTCTAAAAATACTGTTGCTTTCATAGCTTCCACTCCTTAGATTAATTGCTTCTAGTATATCCCCTTGAGTCAACTCCAAGTCAAATAAAAACAATTATAGCCAGTCTTTTTCCAATAAGCCGGAAGAAAATGAACTCGCTTTTATATACTCGTTATGGTATCATAACTCTGAAAAGAGAGCGTTGTATCAACAACCCTCTCTTCAGATAGCACCGTTTTACTGGTGGCTAGCTTGGTTAGTTACAGAAAATAACCGTTAAACTCGCCAAAGTTTAAGGAGCGGTTATTTTTTGTTGTCTTTGTCGCTGACGATCAAGACCAATGTTGCAAACGACAATGCAAACATCAATGCCTCAAACACAGACATGCTTATTCCTTTCTAGGAGAAAGCCACAGATCAACATAGGCATCACCTCTTTTCTAAAGGCTAGCCACCGCATCAACTTTACTATCCTTGTCAGTATACTATAAACCGAAAATTTAAACCTGAATTTTTAGATTTTTTTGTTATTTATTGTATCGCTATTTTCATCTCTTTTATTTCTCTATCAGAACAAAAGAAAATGAACTCGCTTTTATGTACTCGCTATGGTATCATAGCGTTGAAAAGCGGAATTGCGTCAACAACTCCGCTTTAGATAGCATCGTTTAAAGCAATGGCTAGTCTAGATATTTACAAAAAATAACCGTTAAACTGTCCAAAGTTTAAATGGCGGTTATTTTTTGTTGTCTTTGTCGCTGACGATCAAGATCAATGTTGCAAACGACAATGCAAACATCAATGCCTCAAACACAGACATGCTTATTCCTTTCTAGGAGAAAGCCACAGATCAACATAGGCATCACCTCTTTTCTTAAGGTTAGCCACCGCATCAACTTTACTATCCCTGTCAGTATACTATAAACCGAAAATCCAAACCTTAATTTTTAGATTTTTTTGTTATTTTTAGTGTTGCGATTTCTACCTCTTTTTGTTCTTCTACCATAACAAAAGAAAGTGAACTCGCTTTTATGTAGCAACTATGGTATCATGACTTTGAAAAGAGGAGTTGCATCAACAACTCCCCTTCAGATAGCATCGTTCAAAACAATGGCTAGTTTGATATTGCTTCAAAAAATAACCGTTAAACCTTCCAAAGTTTAAGTGGCGGTTATTTTTTGTTGTCTTTGTCGCTGACGATCAAGACCAATGTTGCAAATGATAATGCAAACATCAATGCCTCA
>FAPP01007929.1:0-10253 GCA_001485965.1 Heliconius ismenius | reverse complement strand
CGCTTTGCTTCGTTGCCAGAGCGAATGAAAATATTAAATATTTCATTTTCTTGAGTGGGAAATGAATCCATAACCTGTCGCGTTTACTGTCGCAGGCTTGTGCCCCTGAAACACTAAACTAAAAAAACAGTATTTTAACTTTTGTAAAAAATAAAAGTGGGTGGGTGGTTACTGTGGGTTAAATTTAAGAAATAGATATATGCTGTCGTTGAGTTTTTTTTAGATCTTTTAAATGCGAAATATCCGTCATACATGGTTTTTGGTAGCTTTATCCGTTTACGCAGCGCACGCACGGAATCTCTTGAGTTTTCCCGTTGTTTCAACATTTTGTATTTTTACTCCGCCCAATAAGTTTTAGAGTAAACTAATATAGCATTATAATGACCCTCTCTACGAGTGCACCAGGCACCACGTAGAATGGCGTCGGACTGTGTGGCGCACCACCAACCTTTAAAATGGACGACAGCGACCGCTCTGTCAAGAGCTAAACGACAAAGAAGAAGAAGAATATTGCATTTTCACCTTTCCCGATAAAGGAGCTATTCAACACAAAAAGATATTCTTTAAATCCAAGCACTAATTCCTAAGATTACCGCGTGCAATCAAACATTTTTGTTTTAATATTAATATAGAAATACACTCGTAGATAACACTCACAAATCATTTTAAAAGAAGGCAATATAGTGGATATAAATGAGCATAACGATATTACTACATAACGATATTGCGATATGATTAGAAATTATTTTTACTTATAATTCTATTTAGGCTTTAAGAGTTCTATTTAGACAGACTCTCCGGTAAAGCTATTACAAATATGTGATATTTGTTACAAATATTAAAAAAAATTTTAAATATAAAAAAATAACACTGAAAATTTTGTTTGTACAGGTTACACAGAGGAGCAGCCTTCCACACAATTCACCGCACAACTACCAAGTGAGGTGAGCCCGGCTCCCCCCGGCCCCTCTCAGCCGGCGACTCAGCCTCTCTCCTACGCACTTCTCCACCTCTCCGCCTCCGACTCGACAGATCCGCCTTTTCTCCAAGTGCAACTCCAATCTTCGCCTGTCTCCTCTCCTCCGCCACCGGCGAGCGGCAAGTCCAACTCGTTGTGCTACTCCAGCTCGGGCACTCTTCTATCTCTACCGCCTAAGAAGAAGGATATCTATCGTCCCTACTGCCTCGGGGACCGCGCGTACTTACACCGCGCCGAGGAGGACCTCAACGCGGCGCACGCTATACTCGACTTAAGTCAACACGCTGTTTTCCTAACAACACCGCCACAGACAGACCCAGCGCCGCAACCGGAGCCGCCCCCTCCGCAGGCCGAGTCCTCGCAGGAGCAGAACTCGGAGCGGCCGAAGGAGACCATCGCCTATACATACGACGCCTTCTTCGTAAGCGACGGCCGGTCTAAGCGTCGCAACTACGCCAACGCCCCGATCGAGAGCGCCCAGCAACCGGAACACAAATCCAAATACACTTGTAGTGAATGCGGCAAGCGGTACGCCACATCCTCAAATCTGTCGCGACACAAACAAACGCACCGCAGCCTGGACTCGGTGGCGGCCAAGCGCTGCGGTGAGTGTGGCAAAGCGTACGTGTCCATGCCGGCACTGGCCATGCACGTGCTCACGCACCAGCTGTCGCACGTGTGCGGCGTGTGCGGGAAGCTGTTCTCGCGGCCGTGGCTGCTGCAGGGCCACCTGCGGTCCCACACGGGGGAGAAGCCCTACGGCTGCGCGCACTGCGGCAAGGCGTTCGCCGACCGCTCCAACCTACGCGCGCATATGCAGACTCACTCGGCTGACAAAAACTTTGAATGCCTGCGTTGTCATAAAACTTTCGCCCTCAAGAGCTACCTCAATAAGCATCAGGAGTCGGCATGCGTGCGCGACGGAGAGTCGCCGCCCCCCGACTCGCCCCCGCCCGCGGCCGACTAGCGCGCCACAGAACAGCAAGCAACCAGGGACCGTAAACTCTGTCGTAAGATTTACTTATTAACTTAAAGTATTAATATGAATTTAGTTCACTAGTATAATTATTATAAATATACAAATTCTAAAATAAGTAGAGGCGCGCGACCGCGGCCGGCGTACAGCGCCGGTCGGTGCCGTCGTGCCGCATTCGAGCAACGTTTCGCAAACAACGAATCATGTACGACCCCGTAGCGCCGCCACCGCGGCGATAGGCCGTAGCGATAAACGTCCTAATAAGGTTAATATTGAATTATGTATATATATGTCGATAAAATATACCCTTATATACATAGAAATTACGAAATACGAATGAAACTAATATCTTTTGTAGGTGATTTTTACAAACCGCGTAGTAGGTTAGAAAGTATTAGGGTGTAAGGTGAACATAAAATTGCGAGAGCCAAACGCCGAGTTCATCAAAGAAGGTAAGCGGCCGCGACGTTCGTCTCGGTGAGGAACTTGCCAAAATTTTCCGTCCGAAGCTCCGCACACGCCGCCGCGCTATCGCCGTGCGCCGCCGCCCGCTACAGTGCCTTAACAGACAGCGCGCCCTGAGGCGCCCTACGCCGCCCTGAGTCGCCCTACGCCGCCCTGAGCCGCCCCACGCCGCCCTGAGCCGCACTTCAGCACAGCTTTTTTATCCAATGCACTTCACTTCACATCACATCAGATTTAAATAATCCCCTTTTTCACTCGATACTCGGCTACTATTGTTTTCATATGATAAAAAAAATAAAAGTTTGAATTTGATTGCGGTCAATAAATATTTATATAGTATTTAATAGTTATACAATTATATAGTATAATATATAAGTTGATTAAAGTTTACAAATACATACGGAGACGTAATAATTGGTTATGGACGGGCGACGGCGCGAACGACGGCTGTCAGAGACGGGCTTCGCCGCGTCACTCAGCGAGCATGCCTTTAGATTGAGTGTGTTATTAGTGTCAAGTCGGAGGTAACTGGCAATAAACTAGATTAAAGTAAGGTAGTATTAACAGTAATGTAAGGAAGCGGGCACGAGGTGCTTGGAAGAAATGGGTATTCGAAAAGCAATAATAATGTAGACACTTATCAAGTCGCGCACCGTTGTCGAATAGACACACACAGCAGACTTGATCCTACCCCGTAGCGTAGAAACACTTGTACGTGCTTGTATGACAGTACGGCAGTACGGCAATGTTAGTTCTATTTAACATTTGGGACTTCCACCCTCTGGGTCGTCGCCGTGACCCGTAGCGTACCTATTAGTTGAAGCCTCGCGAGTCAATTCTTTGTCAGTGAATTTCATTTAACCCTGTCAATTATGAAGTCCTCTATAAAAAGTTCCTGTATGTAACAACTAGACTTAATGAACACGCTGACAACAATAAACGTCGAGTTATAATTTGAAGGTAAATCTTCCGACAACTTCCCCGTCGTCTCCACTTTACAATGTGTCAATCCAGAACGTGGTTTCTAATTTAGTGTACATTTTCCCCTCTAATTAATCCAAACGTAGTGCCATAAATATATAATTATATACGGAACTTTTTTCTTATTTGTAAGTAATAATTTTATTTATACAAGCTTGACCAGACAAGGGTTGCGCGTTTAAAAGCAATATAATGTTAATGTATAAGCAATATTATTATAGAATTTACGTAGTCTATATATTCATCGTTTATTAATATTTGGTAGATATTGGTGCTTCAAAGTACTTTATAGAATGAACAATTATTAAAACGAAATTAACATCGAATATTATGTAATAAATAGTGTGATATATATTTTTTTCAAAATTAAAGAGTTCTTAGATAACGTATCACTTCTATGTTCTACCAAATTTCTCCTCTTTTTCAGGTAGCTTTTCATATCTATGTAAAATCTATCCCAATATTATAGTACCTAGTGTTTGTACTCCTAAACATAATCCTTCAATTTATTCTTATAATAAATACTATGCATCTAGTCTCCTTTGTCTTCGTAGATGAAAAAAATTGGCTTTTAAAAATCTTATTCAAGATATTTTATTCAAATATTTATATACTAACGTTATTGTAGTCGTAGGAATTTTAGACTAAAATAGTAACGGTAAGCAATATTGAAATTAATGAAACCAATTTATATACAAAATATATAACGATATTTTAATGTAAATATTTCATGGTGTACCAAAATACCTTCCTTCTTTACAATTATTGAAGTAGTATTGTAATCTCTACTATTACTTGTAAAGAGTAGTCAATAAAGATATTTAGACCACGTGTCTAAATAACTTCTGCAAATTAACTTTGAAAGTTACTTATACAAAAATGAAATGTAATGGGAAAAAATATTCTTTGCGAATGATGATAAGTTAGCTTATGCCTTAAAGTAACAAGTATGAAATATAGTTATATTTTTCATAATTGGGTTTTCAAATGTTACAAAGTAAATTAAAAAAACAGCACACGGCACAAATGTTTTAATAAATTCATTTTCGGATATAAACATGTAGGTATTTAAATGATATTCGAAGTTTTCTTCGAAGATAACTTTTGCTTAAATGTAATTAAATTTTTCAGCATTTAAAAATTACGAAATTGATTCCACTAACAAATGAGTAAATTAATAATAAAATATAATATTTTTCTTTCTCTATTAAAAATATAAGTAAGTATTGATAAATGGACAATATATTTGCCGAGTCTAATTAACTAGTGGGATGGAAACCATTAAAAGATTACCTACTTTCAGAGAACCGGATAAGTCGTGTACGCAAAATGGCGGTATCCGTATTTGGACTATTCCATATATTATATTATATTTTATTATATTCCTACAATAATTTGTGTTTTCAAATAATACATAATAATAAAAAATAATAGAAACAAATAATACCATGTTTTGAGAATATAAGAACCATAAAACCGACTCCGCGGAATATATAAATTACAGTTTATAAGTTGCTTCCATGTGGACGTTCAGAAACAAACAAATATAATAAAAAAAATTAAAATTATTTTAAAAACATTAATTATACATTAATTATAAAACACAATTACAGTGATAAAATACCAAGTAAGTTTGTCCAAATTAGCAATATATAAGCAATATAGGTTGTAGGTGTTTAATAATAATTATCTAATTTTATTCGTAGCCTAATTTCAAAACGACTTGAAATCAATTTTATTTAGTAACCTAAGCGTTAGTTTCTAGAGTAGTTGGTATTATACATTATAAGAATGTTCACATAGCAATTAATGATATATTAATATAATTATATTTTACATCAATCTTTTTAACAAATTTTAGGAACATGACATTATTTCATTATATATATTATTATTTTTTTATTTAGTAACTCGAATATAACGGCAATGTGATATATGAAATGATATTTGGTATTTTCTAATATAAAAGTATCTCAAAAAACTTGAAAAAATATTATTTGTATAAACAATGCCTACATTTTTCTGGAATGTGTGACGCAACGTATACTTTTTTTAGCAATGATTCAAAAAGAACAATAGTTGTAAACTCCGTATTTAACAATTTGCCATTTCATAGTACAATCTCTCGAATATTCTTATTTTATATATGTATATATAAAAAGGCCCGATTTATTATCTTAAATTTAAATAATTATATGACGTTTTTATTTTTTTTGTTGTGTGTGTGATGTGTGTATACAAGAGCTGACGTAATAATGTCAAATTAAAATTAAAATCGACTAATATTAGTCTATATACAAAATAGTAAGAATCCCAGAATAAATAAAATGAGCCTTTTTATACTACATTATCGTAATTTATTACTTTTCTTACAATATATATGTATTGTTATTAGGTGTCGCGTGTAGATTGTAAGATATTTTGTTTTAAATTATATATACATATATATTACATATATTGCAAATAATTTTAAATACTTTATCATATAAAAAAATCTATGATTATATTTTAAATTGATTGAAAAGCAATAAAACAACGATAGCAATAATATCGAAGTCGACAACGAACCTTTTTGTCTGTTATTTAAGTAGACATGTTGGGCTAGCTCAAGCTAGCTAGGACTCGTTATGTTTGTTAACACTTTACTGCTATAACATTAAGTAATTAATATAGTTTGTAGATTCGTATATACAACGCATGTATTTTAATATATAATAATGTAGAGATTTGATATGAAATGCTATTTTAAAAAGATCTAAAATAATTTAGATATATTATTACTTCCCATTTTACGAGCATAGTTTTGGTAAAATGTGTCTTGAAATTTATTTTAATTATTTTTATAAAATTGTTAAAGTCAACGTTTCAAAGGACATTTGCTGATACGTTAGGAAATTTCCTGTCATGTAATATAAAACACCAATTTCGAAAGTAAGCATAGGCTAACAGTGTGAAGAGTGAACAGTTTGAACATTTTAGTTTTACACTAACGATTTATAAACAAATTAACTTTATCATAGTAAATTAATGGTAGTTTTGGAAATGTATTCACATAGTATTAGGGTCGCCTCCGAAATCGGGAATAGAGTTAGACAGGGAGGTGAATTTAAAAGTGATGCATTTCGTAGTACGTGAAAGTGACTAGCCAATTTTAGGAAAGAAATATATTATTATGTAGGTTAAGCACAAACATAATTAAATAGGATAAAATTTGCCTTACTTTTTGTGAGTGAGCTTTAGAGGAAATAAAAAGCAATAGATAATAAAGTATCTTCGAAGTTAATTGACATAAGACCACCAGTAAACAACCTGTATACCTAAGTATCGATAGAGTTAGTACGTCTACAGTTTTAAAATATAAGTAAATAAATGAAACCTCCATCCGCTCTCGAGATTGCTAATAAATTTTTGCCCACGAAAAAGAAACAAATGAGAAACAATATATTTATATTTTGACTTTTTAATTGTGTAATCTCCTTGCTTTTTATAGTTATAAACCTATTTTTGAATTACTTAGCCAATTAGATTTCTTTTATCTTTGGCTGCTTTATTAAAAACAAAGAGACGTATGGTAGAAACAAAGGTAATAAACAATAATTTGTGAACATACATAACATAAAGTCATAGCAGCTACCTGCAAGATATTTTTAGCTGTAAAAAGCATTAAAAGAACATAAATGAACTGAAACCATACTTCGTTGTTGTCTCTAATAATTTCAATGCTAATGTCGTATTTTCATGTAAAAGAGTATATACACATAACCAATAAAATGTATCTATAGGAACTTTTAAGTGTACCTAAATCATAATATCTCCTTATGTTTTCCAATTATTATACAAATACTTATATCTATATATAATTAAAAGTATCCTAATAATTATAGTGTGTCAATTTTTTCGATTTATTCCTTCCTTAATAGCAATTATTAATTAACACCAGAAGTACCTACGGAAGTAAATTGTAAGTAAAAAAAATCACAAATATTTTAGGTATATATTTGTATAATGTAATAATTATAGATCATTACGGACTGTGTGTTAAAACGGTATACCTACATAAAAAAACATGGATTAAATTTACATTTGACTTACGTGAAAGGTACAATTCTCTTCTATTTCATTAAAAATACTGTTGATGTTCTAGATGAGCGTAAATACTGCCTTAAACAGCTAATAAATACTACATGCTTACTCATATTTTAACTTTGAAAATTATTCAATTATATAATTTTGTTTCAGCCAGTACCCCTAATATAAAAAAACAAAATTGTGTGCTTGTTTATTAATGATTTATGCTTTACCATTTAATAATAAAATAACTCCAAAAATCAATATGGATACTACATTAACTGTAACATATATGTTTACAATTGTAACTTAAACTTAAGTACCTAGGGTCCACTGCGTTGTAGCTGTTGCCTAGATAACGTACGAACCACTACTATATTATAATTATTGTTGAGATAATACTAACCTAGAGCTTTGGCTGACCATCACCGTTTCTTTTATAATTATTAATTTATACACTATTTATTTGGGAGACACAAACAAACATACATACGTTATATTATAATATTAAAACGTAAGCACAAATAATTTTAACCGTATTCAGCTCATATCCAAACATTTTATTTTTACTATTTTAGTGAACTACCTATCTATGATTTAAATTAACTTGAAAAATAATATGTCAACATTCAAACAAATAAATAATTATTGTTATGTTGTTGTATATCGTGCTGGCACCAGTAAACGACAAGGTCTAATGTTCGACACTTTATTTGAATTCTAAAAGAAAATAATATGTAATGAAATTCTTATGTTATATACTAAACTATACGTTTATATACTTCCTACTGACATCTAGCATAGAATCACTATCATTCTCGATTTTACTTGTAGAACAAAAAAATACATAGATCGAGTAGGTACGTCCAGATGACTCACTTGCCTGGCAGCCTGTGCTTGCATTTCTTCAGGGACAGAGTACCCTCCCCCCCCCTTGCGGTGTCGCCGTAAAAGCCAATAGGGCTAACAGCATTAACCTCATGATCGAAAAAAAAAACTTTAAACCGACTGGTTGTGAGTCCGATCCCCGCTCGAGATCTTCGTTCTGGTGCCGAGGCAAAGCGCGGCGTTGAGTGCCATCACTCAACATGGAATGCCTCCAAAATTACAGTTACAGACAGAAAGTGTGAACACTAGCCCTCTGCCTGTCTATCTTGCTTTGAGCGGGATCCAGCGTGAAGCTGAGTAGGTACAAACACCCAGCCTAAGAGTATAGGGACTTATAATATAGCAACGATTAAAAAGATTTTTTTAAATACACTTTTTATTTTTTTATTCTATTTCCAGATAAATTGTATTATGCGCTCATACGGGCCGTAGTCGTTTACTGGTGAATACCGATTACTATTATATATTGTAATTTAAAATTTATTTCATTATATTAATTATTTTTTTATATATTTGTTATGTAAATATGCCATTTGCACTGTAAAAATATTTATTTTCATTATTATTAATATTTGCTTTTAGATGTAAACACTCAAAATTTGAAGGCAATGATAACTTTTAGAATAGCATTTGATTTCTTAATGTATGTAACAAATAATAAAAACTACAATCATTAACAATTACACGTGATGACTCTATTTTTTAAGCATTTTTTATAAGTGAAATGTTTGAGACAGAGCTGTATTAATTTATGGACGCAATCGGACGTACTTTTACTGATAGGAACCGATCCACAAATATAAGATATTTAAGTTCGAGAAAACATTATACAGATTGAAGTTCTACATTAATTTCGTGTAGCTCGGTTCCAATTTGTAAAATTACGTCAAATTCATTTGTTTCAAATATTTTTTCAGTCCCATCAAAATACATTTGTGTCTGTTATATTATGCTTTATTTTTATTCAAAATAAAAGTAATGTAATACAACATTTTTTTCATTTCCTCCCAAATATTAAATTACGGAAGAAATCTAATATATAAGGGCAATGAGGGTGAAGGCTTCAGTAACCAACAAGCACTAATTATTTTAACTTCTGAAAATAAGGAAATAATGTCTTGAAAATTGTGAGCACTAAACTAAATACGTAATACTGTCTGGGAGTGGATGGTGAATTGAAATGTAGAGTATACATAAAGAGAAAATCTGTATTTATTAATCTTATGAGGTTAAGCTTATTAAGGTTATTGCTTAGGTACACAGAACACATTTACTCACATTTCACACACAACACACAACACAACACATTTGCTTAGGTATATTATTTACCGTGACAGCTTGGTTTTTTTAAAATTTATGTTATGAATTGCTATAATAGATATCTTTATATACTCATCTTATTGATTTTTGTTATGCAACTATTTGAAATTAGCTTATATTTGCTAAAAATAAAAATTTCTCTATTTGTCAAAAGAATACTTGTTATCGATAAAAATACTTGTTATCGATAGTATTTTTTTACATATTTCTTTCTACATATTTTAGATAAAAATAATTGTTATTGACTGACAAAAAATTTATGACTATACATCCAGGAAGACCGCAAAAAAATTATAAAAATTGCTCTTTGTTCTAAGATGGCAAGAGTCAGACTATTACTTACAATTATTATAAAGATATTTTTAGATTTTTTTTTAGCAAATGTTAAGAAACCCCGTGATCCATCAAGACATTTCCATTCCCCGCTTCCCGTCGAATTCTTTGAAATGTTGGGAGGTGGAGCTCAACGCCGCGCTTTGCCTCGTTGCCAGAGGTAAGAAATGAAAATATTAAATACTAGCGGACCCGGACGCGGCTTAGCCTACTTGAACTATATGAATATTTATTAAATATATT
>FAPP01007899.1:0-10693 GCA_001485965.1 Heliconius ismenius | reverse complement strand
AAAAATATTTATTTATAACATTTCGGAGATGTTGTTCCCCGCTAAGAATAGAAAAATAAATATGTAAAGAAATCCTATAAAATTTGGTTGAGTGGGACTCAAACGGGTTAAGTTGATTTGTCCTGTTTTAATAAGTAATTTCACGTTGTATCCGATATGTCGTATTATAGGCAGAGGATATCTAGTCTTACGAAGTTCCATGTTCCATGCGTTCTGATAAATAAATCTTTTTATTACATATTTGTTGGAGAAACGTACCTCTATATCCTTTATATCTTGTCTTGTTAACAGAGCTGGAAAATAAAAACAGTTCAATCTTCAAGTGAGTATAAAATATGAAACTAATGTGTTTGCAGTCAGTCAACAGCCGACAGAGACTTATTGCTTAAGTAGTAATTTTAATGATTTTTTTTGTTTCCAGCTATCACAATATAAAAAAGGCAATAACTAAATCAACAAAATATGTAAATATATTTTAATCTAAATCAAAAACGGTATATTTTATAAAATTTATTACAAGGACTTATTTAGAATATTGCGTTGTACGAAACGAATCATCAATCGTCAAAATTTTTAATTCGTGGAGGTGCTGACAGTGACAGACAATTTTGTCAAAATTCCTTTTTCAATATTTTCTTTTGTAAATCAAAACAGCTTGAAATTTATTAGGTTTTGGAATATTTACAAAAACTAATTACTGTTTTATATATTAAACATACATGCGTATTTTACGGAGAATTCAAAAAAGTGGGTGGACTTAGGTCGTTAATTAGACAGTGTTTTAGTGCTATACGAATGAATTTATATTTTAATGATAATGAAAAATGAAGGGGGTCGATAACTCACCAGCTGATCGGGAAGGGATGACAAATAAACCAATTGTAACATGTAAGTTTCATATTGTATAACTGTCTTGATATGTTTTGAAATTCGTAAAAACTATTTATGTGGTCGTAGGCGCTGGCGATTGGAACTTATTTTGTACTCTAGAGGCACCTTTAGTAGCAGCTATACCACAAGACTCATGTGAGTGGCGCAGGTCTTACGGTCGAATAACGAAATTTGTTTACTTAGAAGCGTCTTTTGTAAAGTTTAATAAGGATAAACTTCAATCTGAGCTCAATCTTCTAAAGCGACCTATTTTCCATATTTATTGGACAGATTGTGTGGTAAGATTATTAAATTACTTATATTATCAGAGCATGTCAATTTTATACAAAAATGTGTAATATTTACAAAAGGTAGTAAAATATTGCCAATTAAATGTTTCAGGATATAGAATATTATAAAACAGTTCTCAGAGACGACATAGAAACATGGCTCAAACAATTAGAAAAAAACAATATCACAGATTGGATGATAGTGTTAGTAGAGACTTACGATATAAGAAAAACAAACAAATTATTACCGAGAACTACAGTTTTGGATAAAATTAAAGGAGAGTTTGCTGTTAAACAGACTGAAGATAGGTTCATTTCTGTTATTAATCCTATAAAATCTGAAGCTCGGAGTGCTGAATCATGGCGAGGTTTAGTTGCAAAAGTTAGACATTTTATTTTAGTGGCATATAATAAAGCTCTCATAAGATTTGAAGAACATATGAGAGAACAAAGAGAGAAAAGAAATGATCCTGAATGGGATTTTTGTAAATATTTTATTTTGCAGGTCAGTTGTATAATGTTATCTTGTTTTTGTCACATTTAGTGTATTAAAAAAATTGAGGGCCTTGTGGTGTGGTACAAATTTATCTGATTGTAAACAAGATGGTTGTGAGTTTGATTTCTACTTAGAGTAATAAATGATTTTCATTCACTCACTCAACATAGAATGTCTTCAGAAATTGGGGAACCCACAGTCATAATGTCTGACTGACAATCAGATGTTATCCAATGCACCACAGTAACTACTGCTAGTCATGTATAATTATTATTATACAATTTATTTACAGGAGCAATTAGCATTTGTCTTAGAAATGCTTGGTTTATATGAGGAAGCTCTAGTCCAATATGATGAATTAGATGCCTTGTTTTCACAATTTGTACTCAATTCAAATATAACAGAGAGTCCAAAATGGCTTGACACATTTAAACAACCAGTGACATCCTGGCAAGCAGTAAGACTGACAGCATTAGTTCCACAATCCCTAAGAGATTTAATTATTAAGAAGAATGCATCACTATTAGACTTTAGGAGTTATTTGTTTCAAAGACAAAGTGCCATGTTATTACTTACTTGTAAGCCGTGGGAGGTGAGTTCATGATTTTTTATCATAATTTTTTAATAATATCGTTAATAAAAATAAAATTAATGTGTAAGAATTTTTTATTATTGTTATGTGATTTTGAATTTTTTATTATTGCAATGTTTTTAAAAAATATGGAATAGGTCGTAATGTCGTAACACTGTGTTCTCTTTATTTACCCTGTCTATGTGTGAAATACAACTTGAAGCTAAAAAAAATCTTTAATTGCAAATCTATCCTGCAGATAGCCTCCCGTTGTCTAACAACAGTCCACAACACGTTGGTAGAGATGTCCCTCCTAAACACGCACGCGGTGGAGGGCGCGGCGGCGTGCTGGGCGCACCTCGCCTGCGCGGAGACGCTGCGAGCGTGTGAACGGCTGTCAGCCACCAACAGCGCGTTGGAGGCCTGCACCGCTATGCACGCGCCGTTATTGCACAATGCTAAGGATAAAGTGAGTAAATGTTGATTAAGAATTTTTTTTTAAAGGAAGTAAGTAAGTGCTATTATTGTGGAATTCGAATTTAAGAAGGCCTATCAATGTGTTTGGGTAGACAAAGTGTGTTGTCAACAAGCCGTGGCCGTCCTAGAGTTAGGTTTTCTAAGCTATTGCGCATTGTTCACTCATCATCATCTACAGCTAACTTTAGGGTGGCCTAGACTTGTTAACCATACTGTACATTATATCGAATTGGCCGGAAAGGTAGCAATGTGATTTATCGGAAGCTCTCCTCGTGTATTCAACAATATGTGACAAATATATCTTACATATGTAAATGCAAATAATAGGCTATCTATAAATGAAAATCTCATAAAAACATTAAATAAGTCATAAATAAATAATATTTTGTTATTAAATGACTATTGAAAAAGACTGACTGACTGAACTGACTCGTGGTTAAGAAATTCATATCCTTGCTCCGGTAAAAGAAAGGTAAAAGAAAGAAAGAAAGGTTAAAAGTGGCAAACAAAATGTCTCGACGTTATATTTTCACTGCCTATACGTAAAAGCACGTGAAGCTGTTTTTTTATTATAACAGGACAACATTTTCACAGCTACACGAACTAGGTAAGCTCTGTGGTCTTCTCCCAGGATCAGCGGACCCTACATCAGAACAACTACACCTCGTGGTCATGCTATCAGCTGGTATGGGAGACAGCGAGCCGAATAACCAGCAAAGTCCCACAGACAGACTGAAAGAGGCGTTATGCAGTAAAAATAGTTTTCAACAATATTACTTGGAGTTAGCGGAATTGGCTATGGGAACATATAAACATATTGGAAGGTTGAGGTAGGTATTGGTTGATATTTTTTTAAAGTTTGTTATAAAGAAATTGGTTAGATTGTTATATATTTGGCTAAGGTTATTCACGTTCGGTAAACAGAAATAAAGGGCCAGAAGGTGGTATTATTTTAAAAGTTATTATTAATTTAGCCATATTTAGATATATTTTTAAAAAATGAAAATTCAGTTCCTAATCAGAAAATAATTTAGGAAAACCATAACCATATCTTTAAAATGTTTTTTTGTTGTTATTTATACTAATCGGAAGAGTTCGTTGAAAGTTTGCAGTTGTTTTGTCAAAATTTGTTTAAGCTGAATAATGCCTTAACCATGCGATTTTCTTACATCTGGTTATAAATCTAGCAAAAATATTAGCTCAGCTTAGGCATATTATATTTTTGTTAAATTAAAAAGCATTATCGTTGCGTGAAGAAGATTTACACGCCTGTAAAACAAATCAGCTTCACGCTGTATCCCGCAAATAGCAGGGCAGGCAGAGGGAACCTAGTAATAAGACATTTTCCGCCAAATTCTAGAGGCGTTGCGTGTTGAGTTGCGGAACTCAACGGCGCACTTTGCCTCGACACCAAAGCGATAAAATCGAAATATAAGTTTATCTCTTTAATGTATGTATATATTTTTTAAATTTTATTATTTATTTTTTACAGGTTCGCCCGTCACATAGGACGAGATCTAGCCTCGTTTTACTCAGAATTAGGCGAAACTAGTAAAGCAGTAGTATTCTTAATGGACGCGCTACGTTCCTACGAAGAACAAGGGTGGAAGGATTTGGCGGCTCAAACGCGCTTAGAGTTGGTTGCTGCGGCTAAAAAAATGAACGATGTTGATAGGTTTGTTATATTTGAGTTAGATAGTAGCTCACGCTTTTTCACGCATAACAGTGTCACGAATAACGTGAGGAACCTAGTTTTGCGTTTGCGTATCCCGTTTTTCGAGATATTACGTGTTGAGAGGTGGAAGTCAACGCTACATTTTGCCTAACGGGGCTGGGCAAAGAAAACAATTTAAATATTTTTAATACTTTCCAGAGTATTACGAAATCGTAATACTCATTTTTCATTTTTCTTTTTTTGTATTTGCTTGTAAGTGATATTGCTTTCGGAATTTATTGTGTACGAAAATATTCTACATACAATTTCATAGTATAAAATAAGTAATTTAGAATAAATGTAAATTTTTTATCTTAAATATTTTTAATAGCTAACAACTTATCACTTTTTTTGCAGGTACACAAAGCTCTCTGCTAGAATAGCTAGTACTGCCGAATTAGAGATTCTAGTCAGAAATTTTTATTTCGAAGAAATGTTGAAATCTATAAGGGATAATCTCGCAAATAAACAAGACACAGTATTGACCGAGCTCAATGATTGCTTCAAAATTATCTCGGCAACCTTACTACCGTCCGAACGTGATGCTTATATCACTGACAATAAGGTCCAATGTTGTTTGCTCATTGATAGCTTTATGCCCAAAGACGTAAAATGCAAAGCGGCCATTAGTGTCGAAATATTTCAAGAGAAAACAGAGAAGAAAACGCCAGTTAAAAATTATAAGACTGATTTAAGTGTTAGTGTAGGTGGTTCTCCCAAGAAGGCGACGACGGAGGATAGTGAAAACGAATCTAATATTTTAGTTACTAGGTAAGTAGATAATAAGTAATTAAAAAAAACTAACTTTTTATAACTAAGTCATAATATAATTTAATTTCCAGCATAAGACTAGATGATCTTAAACCCAAAAATCCATTACTAAATCCAATGAACATAACCTCCAAATTACATTATAAAGAAGACAAAACACTACAAAAAGCTACAGTAGAGTGTCAAAACACAAACATGCCACTCAGAAGATCCGATAGTAGCAAATATAGAAAACCTTCGGCAACTTTAAGAAATAATTATGAAACTTGCTTTAAAAGTAACGATATTATTTTAAAACCTGGTACAAATGAAGTTACCGTTGAATATGTTGCTATGAAATGTGGGAAATTTAAATTAGGTCAAGTTTCTTTATTAATAGAAGAGAAATTGGAATTTTTATCGAATGTACTGATTCCTAGTAAAATGGGATATGAAGTTAAAACTCAAGGTGTCAGTGTGTATTTGAATAAAGTGGAACCGAAGAAGGATTTAGTGGCAGGTGTGGAACAAGATATGGAATTAGTGGTCACTAGCGGCAGTTCTTGTATACAGGAGGTTTGTCGTCCTTGTAATATTTAGTTTTTTTTTCAGCTTCACGCTGTATCCCATCATAGCACGGTATCATAGCAGGGTAGGCAGATAGAAAGCCTTGTGTGAAGACACTTCATTTCTCTTTCAGGTATACAGTTTAGTGTCGGAACTCAACACCGCACTATGCCTCGTCACCAGAGCGACGATGAGCGAAATAAAAACACAGTTTTAAACTATATATAAGAAGATATTAAAATTCATATATTTTCTTAACTTCCTAGTTTCCTCTTACTTATTTTTATAAACTACGCCATAATATCATTTTGTTACAAAATTTTTTACTTATCACATTTAAGAATGCTTCAATCGTTCTCAAAACATCAACGGGCCTTCTAATAAGATTTACAGCAGAAGACTCGCCCATGTCAAGGGAGCTATCAATACCAATAAATCCTATTGGACCATTTCAAACTACTAAAATACCTTTGAGATTGTTCTCGAAGTTACAACCTAAGAGGGAGAAGAGTATTGAACATACTGTGAGTATTTATAGTACTGTCAACGAGTTGTGGATGTCCTCAAGTTAGCAGTAGATGACCGAGTATATGCGCAAAAGTTTAGAAATCTTAACTTAAAATTGTGCACCTAACTGACTGTAAATGCGACGATTGTGGGTTTGATTCCCATTCTGAAGAATATATTATTTCCATTTTCTCCTCCTTGCAATACGACAAAGCGCGCCGTTGATTCTACGCGCAATTGATAGTTGGGTGGTGCAAAGGAAAGGGCACTCTATTCCTATGCATTGTCTCTTCTTTATCTCCTTTCTCATCTTCTCTGCTTAACCTGCTATTCGCAAGATACAGCTTGTAGCTATAAAACTGTATGTATTAAAGAAAATAAATTATTTAATTCCAGGTATGGTTAACATGTCCATGGTGGGAATCAATAACGGAAGTGCCTCTCCACTTTTCTCCACCAATGATAGTATCATGGCGTCTCTTAACGTCAAATACTAGGAAATTTATTCATGTCACAGCCAAATCTACTGTGGCACACTTTGTACAGTTTGTATTAAGCAACCCTAAGTTAGATTGTGATGGCAATAATACTGTTTCGAATTTGAACCCGAAGAACGCTGGGGATATGGTAGGTTTTTATAAGTTACAGATTAAATAAAATAACTGTTAATATACTTTATAGAGTATAGGATGCTCTGTGATCTTTGTATATCAAATGAATAGAGAATTACAATATAACCAAATTATATTTATAAACATAACATTTTTTAGACATAGTAAGTTGAATCCACGTCTATTGTTTAATATTTATAACGTCTAAGCTCTCTAAGGGTCTCAAGCCATATTATTTCAGCCATAGTTCTTATTGAGCTATGTTGAAATATTTGTAAGAAGCAATTTTACTTTCTTAATTTTCCATTGATTAGTTTAACTACACACTGTTTTTCAGTCAAAGGACTAGCAAAAAAGGCACTGCTTCAAAAAAAAACACCGTTTATCTTTTACCAGAGCTAGAAAATCAAAATAGTAAATTTAGTCAGACATGCCCCTGTGCCATGGCCGTGAGTTAATGAAGTAAAAATTTCCAATTTTAGACAGTCGCATCAGATGGTACAACAGCATCATTCATGTGGGAGTTACTAAAGGACCCATTAGTCAAAGCGGGACCCATGAAAGCTATTTTCAATGTGCAATATGGACTTATTAGTGAAGAAACGTCTAGAAACTTCCAGTGTCCATTTGATATTCAAGATTATACTACACTGTTTGTGATAAGAACTAAGTTAGAGCCGGGCAAAGGATCGGACTTTTGTAGGGCGTCTCAAGTGTGTTGTTTACAGCTTAACGTTCAACGGGTTTGTATTTTTTTATTCAACTTCACGTTGTGGCCCGTATATAGCAGGGTAGGCAGAGGGAACCTATTTTTAAAACTCACTACCTACTTTCACCCAAATTCTGGACGCATTGCGTGTTGAGTGTTGGAATTCAACGTCGTGGTTTTTTACCTTGGTACCAAAGCGAAGAAATGAAAATATAAATTTAAATAAATATCATTCCTAGTCATATATTTACAGGTAAACGAAACGGAGCATACGTCTCTCATGTACGAAGTACTGGCCGACCAGACCATGTGGGCGGTGCTGGGGCGTACTGCTGGTTAGTTTATTAGTTATATATAGTTTATTTTTATAGAAAACGTTAAAAAATTATGTAGTGGGATTTAAACTTATGATTTTTTTCTTAGGCGTGGCGCAGGGGTAAAAGCGTGTGACTTGTCATTGCAAAAGGTTGTGAGTTCGATTCCCACTCAGGAAATGAAATATTTAATATTTTCGTTTCTTGGCTTTGGTGTCGTGGTAAAGTTCCACCACTCAACACGCAAAATCTCCAAAATTTGCGTAAAACTGAGAAAATAATACATTTTTGGAAACCGTTTGAAAAGAATATATCGCTATGCTTTTCCTAAGTGTGGAATAACTCTTTAAAAAATTGTTAAAAATATTTAATAAAAAGCTCTTGCCAAATGATAATTCTTAGTAAATATCTTTGGGTAGCGGATTTTTTTTAAGAATGACCCTACAAAGATTCGTTTAAATTTTGATAAATTTTCTAATAAGTATAACTCTTATCTTATTTAATAATATCCAGGTGTAATAACGATGGAATCTAGCACCGCAGAAGGTCAGTGCGTGTCTCTGGATGTAATGCCGCTAGGTGCGGGTTACTTGCCGCTGCCTGCCGTTAGGCTGTCTAAATATATTGCTGCTAATACTAGAGGTGGGTTTTTTTTTATAAAATATGTGGGTTCGATTCCCACTTGGAGGAATGTAATATTCAATATTTTAATTTCTTCTCTCTGTTAACGAGGCAAAGCGTGGCATACATTCGCTACTCAACACACAATCGTGTGTTTTTATAATGAAAGTAAGGGAGAAGTATCTTAACACTGAGTTCGCAGGTTCCTTCTGACTACCCTGCTATGTGCAGAATACAGTGTGAAGCTATTCCTGCTTGCTGATAGATAAAGTTTGATAATGACTACTTTATTTAAGAACTGTGTTTTAATCTTTAACATCCGTCTCCAGAATTTTTCAAACCAACTCTAAAAAAAACAAGTTCAGTTTCAGTTACGTTTTCTTGTATTTCTCGTACGTTACGTTTTCTTAATTTTCCCGATTTGATTAAATATATAATACATATATATTACATAGTTTGTAAGTATCAAAGGAGGTGGAGTAACAGAATTAAGTATATGTTATATCACATTTTCTTGTTATATCTTGTAATATACAACTACTTTTTAATTCCTTAGCAACGTTAAAGTTAAAATAGTTCTTTTTAAAGTCTCGACTTTTATTTTTTTCTATTCATGGCTATTATATTATTTATAATAAAAAAAATTGAATTATATTCTTACAAATAAAAACTACAGGAGCTATTTAACTATGTGTGATTTTGAATTACCTCAATAATACTACAAAAGCTTTTTAGTAATTGTGCTTTAAAACATTACCAAATTATCAGTGCATCTAAACTATAAAAAAGACCGTTGGTTTCAAAACTTTATTTAAATTTTTCAGATCCAAAGAAAGATATATCAGCACATCCTCGATTGGAGCCATTTAGTCCGGGGCAAGTGTATCACGCGGGGAAAGCTAAACAAGTGCATGTATTACCGCCAGCTCCTAAAGAACATGTTGATATTACTGTATAAATACATATATTACATAAATATGTATGTATGTTTATTTATGTAATATAGGTAGGGCAAACATGACATTGGATTCTGTCACTTGAATAACAATGTCTGCTAAAAGTAAAGAATGGAGTGTCTTGACAGTATGTTCTCATTGCTGATTCTGCTATGTGTAGAAAATGTGTGTTTTTGTTTTATTTAAAACTAGCTCAAGACTTAAATTTAATGGAGCTAAAAATATTTTTGTTTTATTATTCTCTGATAACATTCTCTCATATAAACGAAATCCACTTAGAACCTACTTTTTTTCTTAAATAGTAGTAGCACATCCATTGAGTCGTGATGCAAATGTTAAATATGTCAATACAAATGCTTGAAGGTCTGGATAAGCAATATATATATTAGAAAAGATAGGCATATGTTACTGGCAGATCAGTTCTCAGCTTACTATACAAAATGTGAAAAGTATGTAAAGGTTATAAAAATATTAAAAGACAAAACGAGTGTTCTTAGGAAAATACTTTATGTTGTTAATATAATATAACTAAAGTACAATCTGTCCATGAACATTTACCATTGTGTTATGGTGTATAATAATAAAATTATAAGCTATACTGGAAAGAGGAACTTAATTTGGTTAATAATTAATTTCATTAAAGAAAAAAATGGATTTTAATATAGAAGTGTGCAATTTTTTAATCGAACATTAAACATGATCTTCATTTTAAATTAAATAAAGGATTGGAGATATGAAGAACTAACTAGCTAGCTTCAGGCTTTAAAAGACAACCAATGCATAATTAATTATAATTTGTGTATAAATGGAAAGTCTCTCTTAATTTTAGTGAATGTAAATAGATATATTAATTATACAAATATTATATATATATATATATACCATAGGGTCTTATGTCAAATTTTGCTATAATTATGAATATAATATTATTTTTGCTTATTTCATAGTTATTTAACTAATTTGTAAAAGAAAGCTTCTTAATTTCTTGTCATTTAAATAAATGTTAAAAACTCTTTTTTTCGTTCTTAGCGATATAAATATTTGTCGGTTTTATTTTTCATTTAAAAATCACGTTCAAGAGTTACTTTCTAAAGATTCGTTTGAAATAATTTAGTTTTTTTACCTTAAAAGCACCTAAAAAATTTTAATTATTTATTCTTATATTGTTATGAACTTTATTACATGTAAAGTGTTGGACCATTAAATCTGTGTGATAAATATAACTATATATCTTTAGTAA
>FAPP01007892.1:0-16328 GCA_001485965.1 Heliconius ismenius | reverse complement strand
GGAAAAATCATTAAATCACCACATTTGAAATTGAGACTCTTAAAAATATTTCATTGAACATGTGTTTCATGGTTTATTAGAATTCACCCCTAAGGGTCTAAATAAGCAGGCGAAGCTGCGCGCGCCCACTAGTATTATATAATATGTAAATTGTTACAGGATAATTATTATCCTATGATAATAAACTTTCAATCAATCAATTTGTTTGCTACTCAAAGAAATTAAATTTTTAATATTTTTATTTCCTGGCTCTAGTATGGAGGTATACCTCACTGTAGTGGGACATGAAGTTTAACACTTAACATGCATTGACTCGAGAATTGAATTTGAATATATTACCATATGTATACATTTGTCTTAATTGAATGCTGTGTCTTAACTTTGGGCTCCCAGATTCTCTCTGCTTATTCTGTTCTATGTTATGGTAACAGTGTACACAACTAATAAAATATTTGACTTCAATATAAATATTTTCTTGGTATGCTATAACAAATTTTGGTACCCAATTTTCTTTTTTACCATGTTCAGATGTGAAAAATTTATGTTGTGTTTTGTTCTAGTAATTTAAATATATATTTTTATGATAAGATTATTCTGTTGCAATGCAATCATATTTCTACAAATAATAATACATACTAATTAGGTATGTATCTGCTGATAATGTCTTTGGCTGACTAGTTGCAGCTAGTAAGTCAGTTCATTAATCAAATGTAAAGAGGTCAACTAGTCAGCTGTGCCAATTACTTTTCATTGCTTGTTATAGTGAAAGAGATAAATTAAAATGTTATCATGTCAAAAAAAGGTTTATGCATGGATTTTATTATTAGCTCCTCTCTAAGCTGTCCTCCTGCTAAGTATTGGATATGCATGAAGATAGAAAAAAATAGTTTGGAAGTAATTGTACTTCAAAATCAGAAAAAAAATGTACTTTAATGTTTTATTAGGACTGATTATGTTTTTGCAGGGTCATTTACACTTAATGCTGTCTCAGGAAAAATCATGTTTCATGATATTGTTTACATCAACTATGATTATACACTTCGTATTCAAGATGGCTATCTCATATTTCGATGGTGGCGTTCATATGTACCTAAAGATGTTGCTGAAGGTAACTTTTGCTTAACAATAGATTCATATTCAAAATTTATTTTTTATAATACATTTTAATTTTTGCTTCAGATTTATCGCACTCAGATACTCGTCTTTCTATAATGTTAAATGGATTCGAATTACATTTTTACAATCGATGTGATCTTTATGCTGAACTTGAAAAAATATTCTGTCTCGATCCTGTCATCAAGCAACAGCATGATGACGATGATTCGGCAGACCGCGATAAAGCAATGAATGATGCGAACGAAAAACGACGAAGAGCTCAAGACACTGTCAGATCAGAAGCAGCTATGGCACGGACATGGCGCGATCTTATACCCGTCATTAAAATAGATATTTGCACCGGTCGTGTAGTATTTGGTAATCGTCTAGTGCCCACAACTTTGTCGATCAGTGTTGAAGAAGCTCACCTAATGTACAGTACGAAACCTCCTGCCTCAAGCTTGGATCATCTTATGCATTTTGTTAAAGCAAAAGCTGAAAATTGTAAAGTTATGTTAGCTCCTAGTCCAAATTATACAGCCATGGTTGATGAACCTCCAAGGTATATGGGAGAAGGTTTTGTTATCATGAGCTCTAATTACATTGAAGTTTACTTCTATATGGATGAACCGGGTCTAGTACCAGAACAACCTGTTTTACTTCAGTTGGCTAATGGCGACGTAGTAGAATCTGCGCCGCCGATATGGGGTGTGGATATTAAATGTGGCAAAGGAACAGATTTCAGCTATGGACCGTGGGCGGATCGCCAGAGAGACCATTTATTCAAATTCTTTTTTCCACCCAACTATAAAAACTTAGAAGTTACTCCACAGCCAAAACCAGGAGATCGGAGACAGATGCAGTCATTTGATATACGATTATCAACCCTAAACGAAGCCACAATAGATATTTTATTTACAAAAGTTAAAGAAACCAATGCTGTCCATATAAATATTGGTGCAGGTTCCTACCTAGAAGTAACACTGCCGTGGATTGTCCTTCAAGATGGATACACAACTAAAATAACAGGTCAGTTGCTGCATTTGGAAGCAACTACAAGTCTTCAATATAGAAGCTTAGCAGAAAGCGAAACATTAGAATACACAGTGAAATGTCACTATCCATTAGTATGGAACCATCATCAGTGTTGGCAGTTATCACTAACCGGATGTAAGGCAACAGCACACTTCGTGTACACTCATATAGATTTTTTCCAAGATCTCACAAACGATTGGTCAAGTAAAGCGCGTCCGGATATCCTTCATTTTGTACCATACACATGGAAAATATCTTTACTCCTAAAAGAGTGTGAAGTAGTAACAGTCAGCAATCAATACAACTGGATAGACTGTAGTTCAACTAATCAAGAAAATAATCACGTGGCGTTTTGCGGTGACTTACTAGACGTTTCTTTTGATTTGCCTTTCATCGATTTCCTACCCGACGTCATACCGCTTAAAATTTGGGTGCAAGGGGAAGCCGTCGATATGAGCTTGTATTTGCCTGAAGTTAATACATCAAGATTATTGCTTTTATCTATTGATAAAAATATGAAGCTTGTCCCTTGCAGGTTAAAATCATCAAAATGGCGAAGGAAATGCGTAAAAACTCAAGGCTGGGTGGACTGTTGGTCAGTCCCCATAGTGGCATTAAGTGTAAGATATAATTACCATCCAATACCTCCACTAGGACCGGAACCACAAGCTGATATTACAACTCCTGAAAAAGAAGAAATTTTACTTTCTCCAATGAGAATACCAAGAATGAGGAAACAGCCACAAATAAACTGGGCATTAGATGGTAACAACTTTGATAGAACAACTTTAGCACCGGATAAAGTGAGTGTCGAACTTGAAGTCGGGCCTTCTATTCTCCTTGCATATGGAACTATCATTACTAGTTTTATGAATTTATTAGAAAACATATTTGGGGAAGACCAATCATTTACAGATATGCAAAAAAGCCCCAATGTTGAGACTTATTACTGGTCAGGTGAGGTAAATACGACCAAGTTAAACGAGAAAAGTAGCATTAATCAGCATACTGAAATTTCAATTGATGACAACAGTGATTCAAGTAAAGGACCTTTCGATCCACGTCGCTGCAGGCCTTTGGATGTTAATGTTTCCATTATTATTCATGATATTCAGGCACATTTAGTAAAAAATTGCAGTGAAAATGAGCCTCCGTGTCCTGTCGTGCTTATTGAAAGATTTGGGTTTGAAATGGATAAGAGTTTCAGAGAAACAAAATTACAGCTGCTCATAAGTCCGTCGATATTAGTATCTTCAAATAGCCCATCGCGATCAGATTCCAGTGGCGTTAATACTTCAAATTGTCTTCAACAAGGTCACTTGATGCTTTCTTCGTTTCAACTAAGGGGCAATGGCTTCTTTAGTGATACAAATAGAACAGTTGAAGAAGAAACAATAGAGTATGCCTGGATGATGGAACTTCAGTTAGGGCAACTTACAGGTCGCTTAACTTTGCCCCAATTATATCAAATCATATCATCGTTAGAAACATTCTTACTTCTTATATGTGACAACGAAAACGAATTAACTCCACCAAATACTGCCAAACAATGTCATCACGGACTAAACAACGTGCTGTGCCCAGAAACTGATCTCACTCTCAAATATCGATGCCCAACGCCTAATGAGATAAAATATCGAATGATTCGGGTGGCTGTCGATCTTATCGATTTGTATATCGCGGACACGAATACAACTTTACAATCATGGATATCTCCAATCAGATTATCTTTTTGTAATTTACACGGATCTGGATTCGGTACTGGAATAACTGGATTATTACCTAATATAAAACTTGCTCTCTATACACAAACAAACATGCAAACAAACACTCACCACCATTCCAGTGGAAGTAATGGCAGTCAGAACAAAGTACCTGAAAATGACAATTGGGTAGGCGTGGGTTCAATGTCCTTGGGCCCTCTGCTCATAGAAGCAGCCTCGTCACTACCTCAAAGTCCTCGAAACTTACATCAAGTGCAACAAAAATTTTTAAAGTTACATGATGAAAAGTTTAAAAGATTATGGTTTCTTTGGCCAAATGAAGGCAAAAGTACACAATGCGGTTGTACAGGTGGATGTGCTTTCTTTGGTTCTAACCGAAATGGCGCAAACTTTCTCAAACCTAGTCCCTCAGATTTGCACGAGGGCATTAATATAGCTATATTCAATGTCATAGAAACGTCTCCTGGTGAATATGGTTACGGTCAAAGTTTACTTCATTCTGGCCAGTTAGTGTTTCATACCCCGCCATATAATAGTTTGAATGTTTGCTTACAACCGACAAATGTGTCTACTTTGATACCGTCGCCGCTACCACAAAATCTCAGTAAATCTCCACAGAGCGTCGAAAGACGCAGCCTGACGAGAAGATTTTCTTACACCAGTATGAGTAAAGGAAGCAACAATGTTTTAGTATCGAGCACTAAAAGTGATGTTCCGTATGCTCGCCTAGTAGACTCATCTATTCCGCTAGGAAGTTCAAAAATCGACAGTGACTCAAAATTAAATAAAACAATTTTAAGTATACCTCAAATGGAAAGTAGTGTGTCTGATTCGAAACTAGCCCTCAGTTGTGGAATTAAAGATAATACAAATGTTATCGTTAGAAAACCGGTGACATCAGAAAACGACCACTTCGTCGCACCCAAAGTTCCGCCAAGAAGCGTCGCTGTATCTGATTCGCATTACTCATTAAATTCTCAGCCGCATGTAGAAGAAGCTATAATACATGAAGTTCAGCGCACAATATCTATAACTAGTGAAAACCATTCGGAGGCATTCTTTTCAGCAGACGAAGATATGTTCCCGAGTCGTTCATCAAGTTTGAAACACTCCTTTGGAAGCCGACGCAGTAATCCAAAAGAACAACCATCTTACACAGTCGGCGATAGCAGTAATGAAAAATGGATAAATATGATGCCAAGATCCGAAATGATAGATGGACCTGATACGATTAGTAATCTTAGTGCCGGTGTTCAACCAGATTCTGAGAGTGGATCAGTTTCTTCGAACTCATTCATATCCGCTATTTCTTCTCAAGAAGATATGACTCTTGTTAATTTACATATGCAAACCAATAAACCCATAGTGGATTCTCCTCTACTTATGTCTAGTTACATTAATAATTTACCTCAATATAGGTGCTGTAATTGGACAACTTGTTCTTTGCCGACGGGCAGTGATGTATTCACGTTGCCTTTGTTTAGAAGAGCTGACGACGGGTCTTTAGTATATGTTGGCCAAAAATACTTACCATGTTTTGAGTTTACTGGAAAGGTGCAAACATTAAAATTAATTTCAAAAAAAGATGGACACTCTAGTCAAAATCAACACGGCCCATACTCAAACCTCACTCCACATTTTAATTCACAAATCAAGGCCCATCCGTATCCACAAGCGTGGTGGGACCTGCAGCAAAATGTGCAGGACAATCAGGAGAATACTACAGACAAAAGTTCAACTTCAACAGTTACCACGACGAGTGACACTAAAAATGGATTGTTTGTCAAGTTGCGTGGTGAAATCGATATCATGTTAACGCCGCTTGTTTTAGAAAGCACCCAAAAATTTGTAGAATCTTTAACTCCAGTGTTGGCCAATATTCACCCTATAACGGTTATTAACCACTTAAGATTACTTTGCATATCATCAGTAGAATCGTCAAATATACTTAAACAGAAGCAGTATGTACTAAATTGGCTGCCACAGATGCAAGCTCGTAACGAGTCTAGTATTATAATTGAAAAAGATGATAAATGCAAGCTAGCTACAATCCCACACTCCAATGTTTACGAAGAGACGATTTGTGATCAATTCCAGGCCACAGTCACCGTACCTAAAGTAAATATAGTATTCGTGCAGTCATCAGTTGTCGAAGATATGATATCCTTCTCCGCTCTCGACAACATTCAAGATTTGACGTGTGTATCTTTATTTGGAGTATCTGTGGAGAATATCGTGGCAAAATATACTGGTTCGAGAAAAACATTGGAGTCAGTACAATTATATTACCGGCCGACTCTTCGAGCTCTGGGCAGTAAAAAGTCATTTGGCATTATGAAGGGTCCCCGAGCGTTGATTCAGTCTTCGGGGTCTGGTAGGAAACGAGGTCCAGAAAAAGGTGAACCGGTGTATATAGAGACGTCACAACAGCAATGTGAAGATACTACAGTTGTCTTGAATATTGGTAAGTGCCAGTTTATATATGTTTTTTTTAATTTGATTTAATATTTTTGCCTGGAAAAATTATATTACACAATTCTCTGCAAAATATGTAATTATAGTTATATAATTTTGTAGTTGTATATGTAAAGTGAGGAATAATAATATGTACACAAACTTATTTACTTAATATTTACATGGATTGAAATCATGAAAAATATATTAGAATAAAACTTTGTTTTTCCAGGTAAAGTCCACGGGCAGTTGAGGAGGATACGTAATGAATCTTCACAGCTAAAAGATGCTACGATAACTGGTATACCTTGCCAGCACTCTAAAGTTTCGTTCAAATTTATTAGAGCTGATGCTTGTCCTAAAGGGTGTGATACTATGGTAACTAATGTTATTGACGATTGTTTAATACATTTTACAAGTTGTTAACAATATTTACTTTATTGTAATTTTTTCAGGGCTGTCAAAATGGAACAGCAGAAGGACAAAAAGAGAATTCTATTGGTTACATTATGTTTGAATGTGGGGTTGAAGGAGTATCCATTAAAGTGTCTAAACATTCCCAATCTCACAAACCTAATGAAGAGAAAAAGTCAGTACGAACTGATAGCGAAAGTTGCAGAGAATCAGTAAAGTCTGCTGAAGAATTGAAGCCGGATAAAGAAAAAACTAAGGGTATTCGGACTTCTGGAATTGAAGAATTGTTTAGGAAAAGGGAGTCTAGTTCAAAGCCTAGTACTCCAAACTTGGGTAATGCTCAGCCGCCGCCCGTTCCACCTGAAGCCACAACTCCAGGACCTGATGAACCTTCTAATGATAGCTCTGCGACGGTGGTACCTGTAAAAGATAGTGGAAACACCTCATCTTGTTCAATCGACTTGAAGGTTGTTTGGTTTAATTTCGCTGCTCCACCTAGGACTCCTATTACGAAAAAAATTGACTACACCAGGTATTTTTTTATTTTCACATTGTAACATTTTGGACAATAAATGTAACTATAAGTGAAAGTAGGTAAATTCTTAAATATGCACATAAATTTTTCAATGATTTGTTTGTATTTTACATTTTTATCACAAAAATCTCTCTTATTATCACTCGATGTAAAGATAAATCTTAAAGCTAAACACAATTATTACTGACAACCTTTGTCAGGTTAGACTGGAACCTTCTTAGCACGGCCTCCCCCGCCATCAACGCATGGATGAACCCCTGCAACCGCCTCGGTATCCGAGTGGTGGCGCTATACAGAGCGCGCGCGCGTCGCCTCGCCGCCACTGCCGCCAGCCTCATGGCCTCTGCGCTCGATAGAGCACCTAATCATACTCTGCCTAAGGTAAGCCTATGCATTGTATTTTATAGGTCATGGAGGATGAGGATTATTAAGGAGGAGGAAAATTATTGCAAATTGATACAGTTATTGAAAGAAGATCGACTTATAACATATCTACAAATGGGAAAATGCTGAAGATAAATCAAGTCTATGACAGGATACATTAAATTCTTCATGGTTAAAAACTTTGTACAACATTGGTGCTACAGAGCCTTAAAGTTAACAAAATTAAGTATGATAAACTTACAATTATACAAAAAATCAAAACTTGGGTTCTTACGCAAGGTTTGATTTTTTTAAACCAGTTTCTGTTTCTAATCAGCATCTTTAAAACTAGTTTAACAAGCCTAATATTAACAAAATTAAGAACTTTCGTACGAAATTTTCATCAATTCCAGAGCCGCTACGGTCGTCACACACCCATGGCAAAACAACTTCGTGAAGAGCCGTCACTACAATTATGCGCGGTTCTACTCCGCTACGCGTTGCAGGCGGACGCGGCCGCCGTGCAGGCGGATCTCGCTGAGAGACACTTGCCTTCACTCTCTACATTAAGACAGGTAGGCATTGTATGTACGTGCTATGCGTATGCGTGTGCATATGTGCGTGTAAGTGTGTGATGTGCGAAATGAATAATTAAAGTATATTCCACATAAAACGCACATACTTAATGTGTATTTTATGTGCAACTTTAATGATAACTAAATCTTTTCTTTTATAAGGGTGTGATTGTCCTCACGCGACAATGGAAGAACATCTTGTACACACCGTTACTACTGGAACACAATTACAAGAGTAAAGTCATGAAGCCTCTTAACGTCACTTTCGCACTGCCTGAACTACTTGAGGTATTAAAATTTTGATTGTTTATGTTACTTTGTGGAACTATAAATATTTTGTAATAAGATATTACTTGAAAAAGTTTAGTATTGGAATGGTGTAATTTTTTTTTAAAGGTGTTTAGATAAAGTTGAAATTTGAATATAGTAGCAATGTAAATATGATAATACATTATTTATTTTAACCCAACTTGGCCCTTATATAAACGAAATTGTTTTATTTTATTTATAAATTTAATACGCGTCTAGAAGTACCATGTATTTTTAATTTACTTTGCAATGCTGAAAAAGGCTTGAAGGTGAACAAAACCAATTAGCTATGTTATCCGTAAGAGTATTTTGACTGTATTTACAAAAGTTTCAGTTTACGTTAAACGTAAGTTTCAATTTTTTTACTACAACAGACAGTTGACAGCATAATTTTAAATATAAATAATATCGTCTTTAGAGCATAAATAATAGTTAATATTTATTTCAGGACTCTGTGGAGGGTTGGCAAGAATATCAATTCGACAATGAAGGTTTAGATGAGAACTGTCTTCTTTTGAACATGGATGTGGAAAAACTAGATACTCAAATTCCGAGTAAGTGTCAAATTATTATAGAGAAATATATATTGGGTTGAAAATGTTTATGTATTTGTGAATGTCAATATTGTGATTGTGAAACATGAATGTGAATTATGGAATAAAAATAAGTCGAGTTACTATATACAATTACAATAATTTACGATATTTTTTTATACAACAAAAATCTAAATTTTTATGATATATTTTAAATTTTAAATTAAAACGCTTAATTTAAGGAACCAATAAGTGTTTGCAAAACTGTAATCGCTGCGAAATTTTACCTGATTTTGAGTGTGTGGTAGAAAGCAACCAGGGGTTCAGATTTGTAATGAGATAATACAAAAATATCTCTTATTTAGCTCTGCTAGTAAAAATATACGAAAAATATAACATTAATTACTTCTTACTGATTTTTACATTAATATCAATATTACATATTACAAAATTAATATAATTATTTACAAAGCGAGCTCAGCGACGGCGACGTCTCGCCCGCACTCGTACCCGTCCACCCCGCCGTCTGGTGCGTACAACACCGCACGCTGATATGGCCTCTGGTGTTTTTGCTATAAGTGTTCTTTTTGTTTGCACGTTTGTGTGTTTTTATTTATCCGAGCTAGTTGCCTTGAACGGGTTGATTGTGAAATTTTTATGTCTTTTTGTTAATAAAAGTGTAATTCACACTTTTATGATTTTTTTAAATAAAATGTTTTTTTTGGGATCATCAGCATTTTTGCTTTGGTTGTGACGTGTTTATCTATTGCTTACTTGATGATTTAATTTATGTTGTTAAAAAAAATTCCTTAAATAAATAATTTTACTCGAAGTAATTTATAATATGTATATCTATATAGCAATCTATATAGTAAAAGTCAATATTTTTCCCTGTTAATTAATAGATGATTTTTTTTAAATGTGCAAAAGTAAGATACATAATTCTAGCGTGTCTTATAAAACAAATAAACTTTCTTTCCTGTAATATAAAATATATAAATAATTATTATATAACATTACAATACTGTATTGTATTCAATATGTCTACAATAAAACAAGTAAATAATATTCATTTACACCAACATAACATATATCAAAATATAATCACTTTTCTTTGCCGTCACTTATTTCTTATGTATTTTGCACTTTTTCACGAATATTTTGGTTGAGTTTGCTTATATTTTCATTTCATTTTCGATTGCACTGATTGATAGAAAGTGCGGTGTTTGCCACTTTTTAATTTTACATTAGATCGCATAGTTATCATTCGCATTTAGTTGTTATTATTTTTTACATTTCTTTAATTGCCATATTTAATTATTTCTTAAGCTGCATTTCTATGGTTCATAGTCATGACGTATGTATATTACTATAAACTTTATGTCAAGAATATTACATTTACAAAAAAGTATTGTTATAACATATGTAATATTGTTTTTATCATGAATTAGTAAATTCATACTTTTTTTGACTTCTACTTGTTTTAATATATTTAATATAACATTTTCTATTTCATAAAATTTAAAGGATTTAAAAGTTCTTTCATTACTATGTTATTTTGAAATTAATTAAAGTGATTTTATACAGTGCGAGCGGCGCAAAGCAGTCGCGCTAGCCTAGTGTTCCCGTCGCTGCCTTTCTCCACTAGAAAGACTCCTTTCCAGGACGATGCTATTGCTAGTGAGCTATTTTTCTTAAATGTTTGAATTTGTACACTTAGATTTGTTTCATATGAACTTACTTTAAACGTAGCAGGAATCTAAGGGAAGATTCACTCTATAGTACCGGTCACAGTGGATTCTCGGTTCGATCTCTTAAAGAATATGATCATCAGAAATATTTTTATATGGATGATTGGACCGGAACTTGACCGGAACAATAGTATGAATGCTCTCATTCTTTTTCATATAAGATTCTTTTTCAAAGTCTGTGATCGGACCGAGAAAGAAACGTAACTGGTACTACAATGTGAATGCTTTCTTGCCTTTTAGGGATTCGGAATATATTAAAGTTAGTCCTTAATGGACGAGAAATACTTTTGAAGATATTAAAGTAAATAGTTGTATTATTATTTACATCCGAGGCCGTCTCAATGATAGAACTACTCTCTCTCTCTCTCTACAATCTTTTATCCGCCCTCATTGAAATATAATTATTTCTTAAAAAAAAATTAATCATACAGAAATATAGAATTGTAAAAGTATTTTAGCGTCCACCGTTTAATTTAGTTAGTTTCTTAGTTTTAAACAATCTTGTAAGACTAGAACGATCGTCGTAGGTGTAAGTACTAGACGATGAGGAATAATAATAACACTTTATTACACATAAAACTACAATTTGTCATTTTGGTGAGGTATATATTATTTTGACATCAAGAAACTAAGATAAAGGATATTACTACTTTGAATTTTAATTGTTAAATATGTTCATCCTGGAAATGATCTTCTGATGATGAAAATACTACGATTTTATTATTGAAATTATTTTCTCTCCCTATGAAGCGTGGCCTTGAGTTTTGAAATATTTTAGATGTCTAATCTGAAACAAAAAAATATATTTAACACATCAATGCCGATATATGACTTACAGATTATGGCACTCTAAAAGAGGATCTGCCGACAGTGGGTTCGAATCCGTCGCTGTACTCTCAGGGCAGCCACGACAACATCGCGAGTGACCGCGCGCGCGAAGACCTCTACCAGTGGATGGCAAAGCAAGAGCCTATTAAAGTGGTTAGTTATTAGTGTACTTTTATTTATTCCATTAGATAAAAAAAATAAACCTCATGAAGGACCATTGACGTGACAAGTACGACGCAACATCAGTGGCGCTATTTCAGATGCGGTTAAAATAATGAGTAAGCACGAAAAAAAACAAAGGGGGCCTAATTATTTTTTACCAATTACCAATAATCTGTAACATTATATTTCCAGGAAGCTAAAAATAAGAAGCCGATGATCCCAGCGGGCGCCATGAATCCGCGCGCGGTGGCCTCGCTGCCGGCGTGCAGCCTGTACCCGCTGCAGGGCTCGCTCATGCTGCTGGACGCGCACCTCGTATTCCAGCCCCTCCTTGCGGCACTCGGCGTGTCGCCGCACCAGGTCGCGCAAGGTATGTGAACACACGCACTAATTAGGAAGCACATGCGATATCTTATGATGATAATAATACTAATTTACATTTTTTTTATATATATATTTTACATTTATACAAAAAAAAATGCTTAGTGATGTCTATAATTTTGTATAAACAATATTTTAGTAACTATCAAAAACTGTTCCAAAGTTTTGATAATAAGACATACTTCGAGATCAGTTTTTTTTAATTTATAGTAATATAAAATTTATGTCATTTTTTTATAGGAGAATCAAAAGGAAAAGGTGTGGGAGCGGAAGCGGGGTCCGGCTTGGAATCCCTCGGGTCTAAATTATCTTTACTGGCGTGGGTTGACATGTTCCGCATAGACATCGTTGTGGGAGAACTGGCGAGAGACCGCCGACACCAGAGCAAGAGTAAACGTGAGTTGGTCTTTATATTAAAAGTATGGTGGACGGAGTCTCTCTGCTTATCCTACTATGTGCCCAAGACATAACCCTAATTCAAAATTATTGCAACTTTTAACTAATTTTCTTTAGCATCACGCTGTAGCATGCTTATATCTAGGTGGCAGAGGGAACCTAGTGTTAATACTCTATGTTCCCCATTTTCGGCCGAAGTCTGGAGGCATGGCATGCAATTTTACGCGCTTTGTTTTGATACCAGATAATCGAAGAAATGAAAATATTAGATATTTCCTCGAGTGGTAATTGAACACACAACACACCCTTGTGCCCTTAGGTCACAACTTATGAATTTATTTATTAACACAGCCGCCAATCCACCCCACATCGACATACCATCAGAAACACCAGCTTTCCTTTGCGAAAAAATCTCTATCGACGTGGACCTCAAGAAAGTGGCCGACATGGCGGTCGATGATCTCATACAGAGGCAAAACGTGTTATACATTTCCAGAGGGCAGCTCAAAAAGCATATCAGTACTATGCTTAACTTTAATATCAGCATACGATTTATATCGCAACAGGTAAGAGAAAAAATTGATTAAATTTCTATCATATTTGAATCTGTCACCACGAAGTTTCAAATGTAGGCTTGATTAATCTTAATGCTTCTTCTAAAGTATAGCAAAATATTCGTTATTTACCGCAGTTCCATTTTGTTTGGAAAAATATAAGCACTTTATAAGGTTATAAGCTTCACTCAATTAGCCCCCAGCTTTGAATTGACACAGGTCAAAAAATACCTACTAAGTGCTTATGCTGTATAAAGAATAATTCTAATATTACAATGAGTTTGTTTAACCAGGTGAACATGCCGCTGCTACGCCTCCTACATCAAATTAGCAACATGTACCAGAATGTGAAAGACACGCAGTGCGAGCTCCGCACTCAGACTAGTTCCTCGAGACGACACAATAAGCACCCTTCAGGTATTCAAATATACGAATATAGTAAAATCCGTCTATGATAATTATTTAGACAGGTTCTAGAAACGGAACGGAAGACTAAATGTAATATGTACTCATTTATAATATCAAACTATAGCTAAAGTATATGGTGAAAAAAAATCCACTTTGGATAAATATTTATGTATATTGTGAATTTTATTTTTCTAAATGACGCTGTGGCTGTTTAATTGT
This sequence comes from Heliconius ismenius, assembly GCA_001485965.1. NCBI lineage: Eukaryota > Metazoa > Arthropoda > Insecta > Lepidoptera > Nymphalidae > Heliconius > Heliconius ismenius. Next base: position 2,592 of record FAPP01007892.1, on the reverse strand, counting down.
AAATATTATAGAAAAATATCCATTTAAATGTATATATCAAATATATACATTTAAATGTAAAAAATGGGAAAAACAAAAACATTTACTAAATATTTTTCTATTACCCATTTTTTTGTATTGTTTTTGTAATTATACAAACAAAATAATAAGTATCTAAATATTTTTTCTTATACTAATAAGGAAAATAAATTAGGAACACTATAAGTTATTTTTTAGCCTGCTAATTAGTTATAGAATTAAAGGTAATTCTATAGGAATCTAATTCTATCAATTAAGGAATTGTAACAATTAACTTAATATATTTTTTTCGTTGCTAGTATCCGATTTCCGCGAGACGGTGGTGAGCATGTCGTCCCTGGATAAGGACAGTCAATACGCCACCCTTCCACCCAAGTGGGAGACGCCAGTACCCCCACCAGCACCACGACCACGCCCGCAATCCTTCGCGCAGAAACTACGGTCTACGGGAAAGACTGTAAAGGGAAAACTTGGTTGGTAGTTTATTCACGCTTTATGCCGCTTATAGCTACGGTAGACAGGGGAATTTTTGTGATAAGACTCCCCATTCTATTTCGGATATTGTGTGTTGAGTGGTAGAGCTGAATGTTGTATGCGGGGACATCGAGCCCCGTAAGACATTTGGAAACTCCAGTTCACGGAAAAGACTGTTAAAAAAAAGCTGAGTGGTAGTTCGTTAGTACTACGTTAAACCAATAAATGTTATAATTTCACGCTTAATTCAGTATATTATACCGTTTCACATAATTATATAGTGCTATATTTACATTAATAATTAGTAATAATGACTAAGTGATCATAATTAATTATTACAGGCTACAGTTCACTAAACGAAGGTGCACACACACCGATGTTTACCACAACCGTATCTGAACCTGCACCCCCCGCGCCCCCACCCGCACCGGCCCCCGCTCCGGCTCCCTCAGCGGGGGCGCTGGCGCCTCGTTGCTGGCGCACTGTGTACTTGTTACTGGACTTGTATGCTAATATGCCTGACGCTGATACGATCACGCATAGGTATATATTTGTAGTTAACTAATTTGCTATTTATAAAGTAATATAAAATAAAATTAATACTTTTTAGTAATGGTGTATAAGTTTGAACGTAGTGGGATTTGATCTTGCTCCTCCGTCCAAGCTCTTTTAGAACTAAGCCATACGTTTTCTTGAAAACTAAGAACTATTGTGAAATTGCATTGTACATTGAATGATGGTGCGATTGTACCGTAAAGTATTAAAATAAAATATATTCGGGTAGTGTAAGTTCCCACTTTTCTGTTTCCCCTTGTGTGATAGAATATTTCTTTAATTAAATTTTAAAATGTAGAAATTTTATACACCTTTTATTTATCTTATACTTGTTGTAGCACGCAGCTTCGTTTGGGTGGGTTTTAGGAACTAATATGGAAAATTCGTTTCTCGTTCCCGCGCAAACACTGAATTTAAGTCCAGTATTTTCGTCTTGCGTTTTGTGCCCGTCATATGTGCAGATATACGAGTATGTGACGGACGAATAAATTGTTTTATTACATTGATAACATTCCAGGTTCTCAGTGTCAACGGAGTTGCCAGAAGCGTACAGAGGGCGCGCGCGTCCCAGCTCTCGTGAACAGAATGCCAGCAATTCCTCGTCTAGTGCCACTGGTATGGGCATTGTGGTCGTGGGTGGTGCGAGGTAAGTTTCACTTTAAATGTCTAGTTTAATTTATTTATCTTGTAATAAAATTACGATACGTCGCTGAGGTGGGAGGTTTTACCTCGCATAGATTTATTCTTTTACATAATTAAAAAAAATCGCAGGTTATTAATATTTTAATTTAATGTTTCTAAGTTGTCAACATTTTACGTTAGTTGTGACGTTTTTTTAAACGTTGCAGCTGTTTTACTGACGGCTTACGTGACGCCCAGAAGGATCAAAAAGTTATTATTTACATTATTAAGAGAGTTCGTATTCATTTAGGATCTATTACAATTAGAGTTGTTTTTTTTGCGTTCGTTACTATAACAATTTTTATTCGTTCGCATATCTTGTTATGTTCGGTTAGAGCAATGAATTGAGGCGTATTGCGTACGCATACAGTATATCAGACTTCTATGAATAGAGTGTGTTAACACTATGTTTGGTCTGGTGGCAGAATCCATCGCACACGGCTGCTCGCGTCGTTATCGGGGCTGAAGCTGGAGGCGGAGATCACGTCGCTGCAGGCGTCGCTGTCGGCGTCGCGCGCGCGCCAATGGGCGCTCGGGGGCAACCTGGGCCGCACTGCCATCGTGCTGCTCGAGGGCGCCGCGCCTAACCACCAGTGAGTACCTCAGTGAGCACCTGCGACATGTCGGGTATTCATCCGAGGTACCCGAGGTAACTCAGATTGAGTGGATTACATCATAACTATTAACAGAGATACAGAAATCCAATACAGAATGTTTTTAATTTGAACCAAATAAAAACATTGAATGTTGAATGTTTGTGAGAATGGATGTTTGTTCCATTTTATTGTAAAAATTACTGAACGGACTTATAAAATTTTACATTAATATGTTTACACGTCTTATAACATACTAGCGGACGCGCGC